>SJYT01036577.1:528028-541393 GCA_006410635.1 Cephalophus harveyi | reverse complement strand
TCAAGAGTCTTCTCCAACACCACAGTTCAAAAGCATCAATTCTTCAGCACTCAGCCTTCTTCACAGTCCAACTCTCACATCCATACATGACCACAGGAAAAACCATAGCTTTGACTAGACGGACCTTAGTTGGCAAAGTAATGTCTCTGCTTTTGAATATACTATCTAGGTTGGTCATAATTTTTCTTCCAAGGAGTAAGCGTCTTCATTTTAGGGAAGGTTTAAAGTCAATACAATAAAGGTAAGAAAAATTTTAAATTATATAAAAATTGGCATCAATTTCAGAAGCAGGAAATTTTGTATTACTATTGATATTGACAAAATTTCCAGATGGAAATTGTAAAATATGAACTTAAAAACTAAGAGAATGGTGATAGTAATAATGTTAGCCTTTGATTCTCCAAATTACAGCAACAAAATAAATGGATATGGTTAAGGAACTAAGGAGCAGGAAATGTGAGAGCAAAAGATCACTAAAAATAGAGATACTGGGACTTTCTTAGCTTCCCTGGTGGCTCATACAAATCTGCCTGCAATGCAGGAGACCCAGGTTTGATTCCTGGGTTGGGAAGATGCCCTGGAGAAGGGCAACCCACTCCAATATTCTTGTCTGGAGAATTTCAAGGACAGAGTAGCCTGGTGGGGTACAGAAGACAAGATCGCAAAGAGTCAGAAAGGACTGAACGATTAACACTTTCAATTTCACTTGGCAGTTCAACAGCTAACACTCTGTGCTTCCAAAGTAGGGGGTGCAGGTTCAATCTCTGGTGATGAAACTAAGTAAGATCTTACATGCTTCATGTGCAAAAGACAAAACTCTGTGCCAGTGATGACTGTTGCACAACTCTATATATATCAAATTGAACTGTACAAGTAAAGCAAGTGAATTTTATGGTATGTAAAGTATAACTCAATAAAAACTGTTTTAAAAATAGAGATATTAATCCCACTACACCTGGACTCCAAATTCTTCTTTAATGAAAACACCAGGATTTCCAGGCTCTTAGATGCCCTCCTTTTTCCTGAAAGAGGTTTGGTTCACCCATGAGCTCTTCTACATGGCTGTTATGCTTTTATTTTCATTAATCTGGTCATCTGTGCTGCCTGCACTTCTCCTGTTCTTTTTGCTTCTCTCTGCTGCTCCCTTCCACCTGGAGAAGCCCAAATTTGTCAGATTGTGTAAACATCTCTGATAAAGAACATAAGTCCCATTCCTCTGGACATGGGCATAAAGGAATTTTGAATATGCCGTGGAGATTGCATACCTCTTCATGAACACAAGGAAGCCCTTCATGTAGAACCCTGGCATGGTAACTTCCCTTCCCCAAGATAAGCTTCCTGACTTCTTGGGACAAACTGACACTCTAATATCTTTTCTTCTAAACTCTGCTTGTTTTTTTGTGATCACAGAATGTTAGAGACCACTAACTATAGACAGAAGAGAAGCAAGATTTATTGACTTCTACTTTAATATCATGATTACTAAAGTGAATTAGCAGAATAGGTTTTTACATTTTTTCAAAGCTCACAATGTTGCCCACNTCTAAACTCTGCTTGTATTTTTGTGATCACAGAATGTTAGAGACCACTAACTATAGACAGAAGAGAAGCAAGATTTATTGACTTCTACTTTAATATCATGATTACTAAAGTGAATTAGCAGAATAGATTTTTACATTTTTTCAAAGCTCACAATGTTGCCCACTTCTTAAACAGGCCTAAATCAACCAGTACTCATGAATATGCACACACATACACACACACACACATACACCCCACACAAAAGATTTTTATAGTTGTGTGCTCTTTGGGGAGCTTCTCAGATGGTGCTAGTGGTAAAGAACCTGCCTGCCAATGCAGGAGAAGAGACTCAGGTCCAATCCTTGGGTCAGGAAGATTCCCTGGAGGAGGGCATGACAACCCACTCCAGTATTCTTGCCTGGAGAATTCCATGGACAGAGGATCCTGGCAGGCTACAGTCCATAGGGTTGCAAAGAGTCAGACATGACTGAAGCAACTTAGCATGCATACACACACTTTTTCTTTGGATTGTATAGCATGGATTTGAGATAGCCTATTTAGCACTGTTATGGTTAGTTAAAGGAATGTGGCCACATTAACTGTATAGTTACTTAAGCAAAGGCAGTGATTGATCCCATGAGATAATTAAACATAAAAATCATGCAACAGTCTTCATCGGAGTTTAAAAGCAGTAGAAATATGAAACCAATCACTTCTACTTTTTCAGCATGGCTCCCAAAGGTAACTAGCACTAATGCTTGTACACTTTAGTGACTTTGTTTCCAAAACAGTAAGGAACACACAAAAACTCTAGTATAGTAACAGTTCTTAGACATTTTTCAAAAATTGCATTTGTTATAAGAAGCAAAACTTAAAAAAAGAGACACTCAAAAACCTTAACTTCAAATGATTCCCTAAACTCTTACAGTACAAAAATTGAACACTTCCTGTGTTAAACTCTTCACCTAAGTGTCTTCAATTTGCTTCTACCCATTATGTGATTGCAAATCATTTTCAGTTTGTGAAAATCTTTTAAAAATATAATTCTTTAAATGTATGGCCATGAAACCAATGGCTCTGAATCCATTAAACTGCTATTGCAACCCAAATCTATATTCATAGTTAATGATAAATACGTATATAAGTGTGGATAGCATTTACCCTTCCAATTGCAATCTCCCGTTAATAAACAAGCTGAGCAGTTGCCATCACATTGTAGAAGTTATAATAATTATCTGATTCTATTCATCTGTACTGCACTGATGCTGAAAAATTAAGATTCATTCTTAGGGCCTCAACATGGAGAGCCCTGATTCAGGGAAGAGGGCACTGCATTTGAATGCTAGAGGTAATGACCAAAAAGTCAGAAGTAATAAGTGCCAGAAACCAAATTAGTATTCAGCTGCCCAGTTCTCATCTCTTTCTCCCCAATATATTTCAGATATGTCTCTTTCAAGGTCAGCAGGGGATGCATGTACAGAAAAATAAATGGGAAAGCCAAAGGGTAATCATCCAGACTGGGAGTCTCCTGGGCTTCAAAACTTGGCTCATTCTCTCAGAACTCACCTTTGTCACACACTAACACTATTAAAAGCCCTTAAATATACTCAGCAGTTAATTTTAAAATCTCATTGAAAGCTGTTCCCACTTTAGGTATGCCAATCAATTGTCTAGTAACAAAATAGAAACGGGGGTGGGTGTGGGATGGGAAATAATACATATTACAAACTAGATATCTTTTTTAAGTTACTTGTCATTCATTTTGACACTTCAAAATCCCCATATAGCTCTTCTTCAAAGCAATATGGTCCCCGTGAGACTGAGTTATTTGGCAATCTAAGGATCTTGGCCAATTTTTAGAACTGGAACATAAGCCCTTAACATCATTGTGATGATACTGGGGTCATGCTGAGCAATTTAAATTAAAAATACTTGTCATAACTCTAGCTCAAATTAGGAGAGCTGTCCTAATTAAACCACTAGCAGTTCTGGTTTCCAAATTCCTGACAGCCATGTGTATTTGCCTATCATGCTGGTGTCCTATGACAGCAAAAGCCTCATATGAGATCTGACTGTTATTTCAAAGAGAATTTTAATTTCTTTATTTTTTAAGTGACTGTGAAAGCAAGAAAATCATATTCTCAAATATTTGCCTTTATCTCCTGAAATTGCAAGTAAACACTGTTGCTGCTCTGTTTTTCATTCAAGTTACAGTTTCAAAAGCAGTCTTTCTGTCTCTGGGTGATGTATAAACATTTCACCATAAAAACATTCTGGTTTAATCAAAATGAATCAAAAAAAAGGTTTAGCCAAGAATTTTTGATCCTTTGTCAAAGGTAGCACCGTCAAGGTTGAAAGAACACTAATAATCTAATTTGCTGTTCTGAGTTCTCCCTGAAGTCTGCATGTTTATGTCAGCTTGAGTACTCCTGTAATCAGATATCTGTGTGGGAAGGTATGATGCATCCAAGTTAAGTGATAAAATGCCAGCCGTGACTTTGAATAAAATGGAGAACCTGGGAGAAGTAAAGTCTATTTATTTTCTTGCATGGAAAAAGACCAAAAAAAAAAAAAAATGTTTAACAGACTTTTTAAAACATACACTGACGTGTATATCATATGGAAAAAATGAGAAATGCTTGATCATGACAGAATAAAGGTGTAGTTGAACTGGGTTCAATAACTGGTAGTTTAGAACACTGACACAAGCTTGCTTAACCAAGAAACCTTGATAAGCCACCTGTACAACCCCACCCACAGTGAGGAAACTCTACAATAAAGAGAACTCCACAAACTGCCAGAATATAGAAAGGACACCCCAAACTCAGCAATATAAACAAGATGAAGAGACAGAGGAATAACCAGCAGGTAAAAGCACAAGATAAATGCCCAACAAACCAAACAAAAGAGCAAGAGATAGGGAATTTACCTGATAAAGAACTCAGAATAATGATAGTGAAAATGATCCAAAATCTTGAAATCAAAATGGAATCACAGATAAATAGCTTGGAGACAAGGATTGAGAAGATGCAAGAAAGGTTTAACAAGGACCTAGAAGAAATAAAAAGAGTCAATAAATAATGAATAAATGAGATCAAAAACACTCTGGAGGCAACAAATAGTAGAATAACAGAGGCAGAAGATGGGATTAGTGAAGTAGAAGATAGAATGGCAGAAATAAATGAATCAGAGAGGAAAAAAGAACAATGAATTAAAAGAAATGAGGACAATCTCAGGACAGACCTCCAGGACAGTGTTAAACACCCCAACATTCGAATCATAGGAGTTTCAGAAGAAGAAAACAAAAAGAAAGACCATGAGAAAATATTTGAGGAGATAATAATTGAAAACTTCCCTAAAATGGGGAAAAAAATAATCACCCAAGTCCAAAAAACCCAGAGAGTCCCAAACAGGATAAACCCAAGGTGAAACACCCCAAGACACATATTAATCAAATTAACAAAGATCAAACACAAAGAACAAATATTAAAAGCAGCAAGGGAAAAACAACAAATAACACACAAGGGGATTCCCATAAGGATAACAGCTGATCTTTCAAAAGAAACTCTTAAGGCCAGGACGGAATGGCAAGACACACTTAAAGTGATGAAAGAAAATAACCTACATCCCAGATTACTGTACCCAGCAAGGATCTCATTCAAATATGAAGGAGAAATCAAAAGCTTTACAGACAAGCAAAAGCTGAAAGAATTCATTACCACCAAACCAGCTCTCCAACAAACGCTAAAGGATATTCTCTAGACAGGAAACACAAAAAGGGTGTATAAACTCGAACCCAAAACAATAAAGTAAATGGCAATGGGATCATACTTATCAATAATTACCTTAAATGTAAATAGGTTGAATGCCCCAACCAAAAGACAAAGACTGGCTGAGTGGATACAAAAACAAGACCCCTATATATGTTGTCTATAAGAGACCCATCTCAAAACAGGGGACACATACAGGCTGAAAGTGAGGGGCTGGAAAAAGATATTCCATGCAAATAGAGACCAAAAGAAAGCAGGAGTAGCAATACTCATATCAAATAAAATATACTTTGAAACAGAGGCTGTGAAAAGAGACAAAGAAGGACACTACATAATGATCAAAGGATCAATACAAGANCCCACAATGCTCCTCTGTCAAGAAGTTCTCCAGGCCAGATTCCTGGAGTGGGTTGTTGTTTCCTTCTCCAGGGGATCTTTTCCACCCAGAGGTTGAACCCAGGTCTCCTGTATTTCAGACAGATTCTTTATGACATGAGCCCCCAGTGTGTGTGTTACTAGTTACAATGCCCTGCCCAACACATCTGCTATCCCAGAGATTTCTTCTGGATGCATCTCTTCCCTGTTGCTGTTGTTGTCAAAAGGTCCCGAAGTTGTATTAGACTCTTTGCAACCCCATGGGCTGTAGCCTGCCACGCTCCTCTGTCATGGCTGCAGTCGTCATCCACAGTGATTCTGGAGCCCAAGAAAATATTTCTTGTCTAAACGCTCTGCGTGCATGCTAAGTCACTTCAGTCGTGTCTGACTCTCTGTGACTCCATGGTCCGTAGCCAGCCAGGCTCTTCTGTCCATGAGATTCTCTAAGCAAGAATACTATGTGCTTCTAATTCTGTATCCTTTCAGTAAACAAAAAGACTTTCATTGTGAATGAATGGATGGATGAATGAATGAACAAGGAGAATTGTGAAATGAAATAATTAACAATTGACTAAGTATCCAGTAGCATCCCCTGATAGGCTAATGTCAGATTCAAGCATATATTACTCAAAATAAAAAAATAAAAACCAAACCATTAAGCACAAATTATTCCTCCCTGTGTTTTTCTTATTTTCAGATTAATAGTTGCCAATTGTGACACAAGTAGTAACAAACATACTTTTTGTTTTGCCTCTGCTTCCTTTCCTTCCCAACCCCTAGTTTTCAGGTAACTGTCCTGATTATTTTTCTTCACATATCCTCTTCATCTTATCCAAATGATTAAAAAGGGAACAGTCATAATTTTTCTGGCTGGACTCAGACTCCTGGATGCGATTTATAGACAACAGACAGACAATAGACACTCTAGACTGGATTAATCGAAAGTCATCCCTGAAAATTAAAAATTGAGGGAATATGAGAGTCTCAGTTTGGCTGAGTGATGAAGTCATAAACTGAGCTGAGAAATGGAGTATTTCCTGCCATATCAGTAAACAAGGGTGTCACAGTCATCCTAGATTCCAGCCTTCCAGGGCAACCAGGAAGAAGAATACCTGCCATGCAGTAGCTCTCAGACTGCCCCCACTCCCTACAGTGAGCGAGGAACGAAGGATGTGAAAAATCAAATCACAGGATGCTGGCTGGCCCCAGATAGCTGAGATGCATGTGAAAGGAACAATTTCAGTGAGCCCAGACTCTTGCATCTTCGGATACATAGAAATCTACTAAATTCCTTGAGATATCTGGTTTTTCTCAAATAACAAAATCTTTTGATGTTTTGCCTACTGGCCCCTTCTTGCAAACTTCTATGTAACCTGGCTCCCACCCCTCTATCCTACCTCCTTGGAATAGTTCTTTCAGAGTTACTTGAGATGTTGCCTCCCAGGCTTGAAGTCCTAAAAGTTTTCACCAAATAAAACATAACTCTCGTCTTCTAGGTTGCGACTATTTTGTTGAAGTGGACAGAGTCAAGTTTGATGGTGTTCATATCCCACCAAGTGGGAAACCCAGAAGGAGAGAGAAAACCTAAAACAATAACAACAGATATGCAAAGAGAAACAGAGATGGAAGATCAAAAAGCACACTTCTTGGGGTCCTTCTCAGTTTACAGCCCTTGGCCTTACTCTGTTCCTAATGTCCATTTTCATCCCAGTCCTTTAGGTCTGTGAAAACAGCTTCTATTAAAAAGAGAGAGAGAGCGCGCGCTCTTTTGGATAACCGAAATGCATACAGCTTGTGTTACCAATCATCAAAATAGAACTAAAGACCACAAAAACAAAAAACAGTACGCGACATCTGAAGGGGCAAAACCCCAATTTCCATATTCCAGCCTTTTTCCATACCGATCTTGACCATAAACATTTATGTCACCTTGAAATTATTCAAAGCACTCAACCCCTTTTGTCAAAGACACGAGAGGCAGAGTGTTCCATCTTTGAAGTTAAACTGCCTTTACCATCCAAAAAAAAAAAAATACATCTGCTAAATTTTTTTTCAACAGAGCAACATAATAAAAGAGTAAGTGTCTTTGCAGGGAAAAATAATATAGGAAGATAATTAAATCTCAGGGGCATTTTTTTGGTCTAATGCAGTTTTTCTCAAAAAGAAAAACAAGCATCAAAGCTGCCCCCAAAGACACTTTCCAACCTGCCATTGCCACAAACATGAAGTTGATAAATGAGAATTCTGTGTTTGGTTTGTTCCTTCTTTTCATGAAAAAGAGGCTTAATATTCATAGGGGACAGAGTAGAAAAAAAAAAAAAAAACCTCTACTGTTAATTCCAGGGGTTGAAACGCTCCTCACCACCTAAGGTGTTCGTCTTTACAAAGATGGTTGCTAGGGAGTTGGATGATTTGAGAGAATGTTTTTGAATGTTTATAAAACTAAAGAGTGGCATCATTGGCAAATGCACTTATTGGCAGAACTGAGCCAATTAGCTGGTGCTGCTAAAGTGAGTGCACACAGTTGATTTCACTGAAGGGACAAGCGTGTAATGATGTTTGTTGCTGGAGTTTCTCGATAGTTAAATCTCAGATAAAGGTGGTGATAGATTCTCTCCCTATCTCAGGACACTTTGAGTGTTCATGGGGTTATAAAAACACGTAGGAGAGCATCTTTAGGTGATTCTGACATGTTCCCTGCTTTTTATTGGATAAAATAAATGACAGGATCTGCTTTCCTAGAGGCCAGAGATGTTTTGTATAATAAGAAAAGGCCTAGCAATGTGTCTGTACATCACATATGACTGTACAATTCATCTGTAATACTCATTTTAATTTTCTTTCTCACACAGTTCCCTAGCTAGCGTTTTCAAAGACAATGATGGCCACCAGCTATATTTATAGGGACAATACTATTCTGTTTTTAAAAAGCAGAAGAAAATGGTCTATGCAGATAATTCAACAAATAAGCAAAGCAAGATAAACATTTCCCATGATATGTAAAGATATGGTTCACTGACTCCCCTGATCACCACTTTTCATTGTCCCTCTTCCTACTACATGTCATTCATATCCTGTTTTCCTAGTGATTAGGAAAAAAAAAAAAAAGTATGTGATTATGAAATGGATAATTAGTGAGTGTCACCAGTTGGATTCTCTGGGACTAGACTCTGAGGAATTTAGAGTCTTCAGGGAGGTTCTTCAGGGTTTAGGATTCTCTGCAGAGAAGAGAACAGAGCAGGGTTGGGTGGAGAAATAGCTAGGAAACTAGTTGCAATCTCATGCAATCTCAGTGGACGCTGCTGGTAAGTCTGTGGGGAGTGTGGACTGAAAAAAAAGAAAAGAACAGCCTAAAAGTTGAGAGTTACATTTTATTTGGCAGGTGGTGTAAAGGGGCAGCAGAGTATGAGATGGTTAGATGGCATCACCGACTCAATGGACATGACTTTGGGGAGACTCTGGGGATAGTGGAGGACAGAGGAGCCTCGCATGCTGAGGGCATGGGGTCACAAAGAGTCAGACACAACTTAGTGGCTGAACAAGAACAACAACAACAGAGGACTTCAAGCCTGAGAGGCAGCCTCTCAGATACTCTAAGGGACTACTTCCAAGAGGTAAGGGAGGAGCCAAGACACATCGGAGTTTGGTAACTTTTTTCAGAATTTTCCCAACAAGTAGTTGGGACATCAAAAGGTTCAGTTCAGTTCAGTTCAGTCACTCAGTCGTGTCTGACTCTTTGCGACCCCATGAATCGCAGCACGCCAGGCTGTGATTTTGGAGCCTAATAAAATAAAGTCTGGCACTGTTTCCACTGTTTCCCCATCTATATCCCATGAAGTGATGGGACCAGATGCCATGATCTTCGTTTTCTGAATGTTGAGCTTTAAGCCAACTTTTTCACTCTCCACTTTCACTTTCATCAAGAGGCTTTTTAGTTCCTCTTCACTTTCTGCCATAAGGGTGGTATCATCTGCATATCTGAGGTTATTGATATTTCTCCCAGCAATCTTGATTCCAGCTTGTGTTTCTTCCAGTCCAGCATTTCTCATGATGTACTCTGCATATAAGTTAAATAAGCAGGGTGACAAAAGGTTACTGTTGGTTAAAGAAGACTGGACTTCTCAAGTTAATGAATTGAGTGCTTTTCTATGTATAGAAAGATGCAAATGTTTGAGCTCAGTGAAATCAGCCCTTTCATATGCACCTCAGCTCTCTGGGGCCAGTATCCCATGTTTGCTCATCCTGAGTCCCCTCAGGGTGCACCCTAGGGGGAGGAAAATGACTGCAGTGGCTTAGGGTTTGATGGTTACTGTTCTTGTTCAGTCTCTCAGTCTGACTCTTTGTGATCCCATGAACTGCAGGCCAAGAACAGGTTTCCCTGGTCCTTCACTATCTCCTGGAGTTGATTCAAACTCATGTCCATTGAGTCAGTGATGCCATCCAATCATCTTATCCTCTGCCATCCCCTTCTCCTCTCACCTTCAATCTTTCCCAGCATCAGGGTCTTTTCCAATGAGTCAGCTCTTTGCATCAGGTGGCCAAAGTATTGGAGCACCAGCTTCAGCATCAGTTCTTCCAATGAATATTCAGGACTGATTTCCTTTAGGATTGACTGATTTGATCTCCTTTCAGTTCAAGGGACTCTCAAGACTCTTTTTCAACACCACAGTTCAAAAGTATCAATTCTTCAGCACTCAGCCATCTTTATGGTACAACTCTCACATCTATACATGCCCACTGGAAAAACCGTAGCTTTGACTATATGGATTTCTGTTGGCAAAGTGACGTCTCTGCTTTTTAATATGCTGTCTAGGTTTGTCATTGCTTTTCTTCCAAGGAGCAAGTGTGTTTTAATTTTGTGGCTGCAGTCACCATCCTCAGTGATTTTGGACCCCAAGAAAATAAAGTCTGTCATTGCTTCCACTGTTTCTCCATCTATTTGTCATGAAGTGATAAGACTGGATGACATGATCTTAGATTTTTGAATATTGAGTTTTAAGCCAACTTTTTCACTCTCCTCATTCACCTTCCTCAAGAGGCTCTTCAGTTCCTCTTCACTTTCTGCTATTAGGGTGGTGTAATCCAGGTTGTGCTTCATCCTGCCCAGCATTTCTCATGAAGTACTCTGCATACAAGTTAAATAAGCAGGGTGACAATATACATCCTTGATGTACTCCTTTCCCTCATAGCCCTTCCCTACAGAATACAAGACTCCAGGGCTGGGCTTGATGGCGGACATCCTGTTTCCATCCTGAGTTCCCTCCGGGCTCATCACCAGGGCAACTGTAATATGATAGCTTGATGGCTACACCATCCATTGTTTCCTGACATGGCAGGCAATATTTTTCATTCAGAGGAGCTCTGAAGTGTGGATGACTTTTCAGAGCTCTTCTGAGTGGATCAGCGGTGTTGGGCTTTTACACTCCCATGTAAACCAGTCATGGATGCTAAAAGCCCGGGAAGGAAGGGGCATACCACCTTGGCCAAAGTGGCTCTCTTCATTAGAGGCAATCTCTGAAATGGGCTCTCAGCTTCAGCAACTGGGAGAGTAAGTTTATCATTCTTGAAGGGATGGCATAACAACCCAGCACCCTTCATCTAACAGGGAAAAACACTTTTGACTAAATAGCGATGACTTGCACCAAACAGTGTAGGTAGCTATCTGTCTAGGATTTACTCATAACAAACTCTGTGCCCAACTCTGCAAAAATACAGTGGGAAGAAAATCCAATCAGTACAGGATATTTTGTTTGAAACACAAATTTATTCCTGTAGCAAAACCAAAGTACCAGGCAGGACTCTACAAAGTTGTAGCTGAGGAAAAGACACTTGGAGAAGATGGTGACAAATCTTACTGAAATTAGCAGGAGTGAAAGCCAGAATATGGGTTACACCTTTAAAAACAGAATAAGGGTAAAACAGTCGGGTTTTAGGACTTCATGCAGAAAAGAGATGGTTAGGCAGCCCTGGGACAATACAAGTAGACAGTAGAGTGATCTGTAAGCGAAACAAAAATGATGCTTGTCTCACAGCTGAGGGAGACCAATTTGAATAGATAAAGTGGGCATTAGATGACAGAATGACTTGAATGCCAGGCTGGTCATTATTCAATATAAAAGGGAAAATAAAATGCAATTCAAAATAAATCTATGAAAAATAAAATAAGCAACTCAGCATGGATGTCATAGGATAAAAGTGGGGCTTTTAGAAAATTAACCTGGTGGAAGGATAGACAATAAAGTGTAGAAGATAAGACAGGAAATCACTGACTTCTTGAGTTAAGTTGGCAAGACGGTGGAGTTTCTGAAATTTCATGCCACATAAAAAGAAACTAGGATTCAACAAAGTAATGTAACGAAACTTTTCCAAAGTTGCAGAACAAAGAAGTAATGGAACTGGGAATCAACCCCACATCTGCCTCTAAAGTATCTTTTCTTTATCACCAGGCTGTGTTGTCAGGATGTTAAAAAATCTATCTGTAAGGTGATGTTCCCCCTAGAGTGCTCAGAAAATAAGAAAACTAAAATGTTGGCACTGATTTGGAACACAAGGCAGTTTTCAGATTTTGACACTATTTGGGGAATTAAATTTTTTCTCTATGTCATTCTTTTATCTTTAGGAAAGGATAGAGCACTTGTCTTGCCTCTAAACACTTTCTGAAACTTTTATGCCATTAATTAATGAACTTAATAAATATTTACTGACTGCCTAATCTTCTTCAGGAAGTATTCCTGGTGTTACTGAGAAAGCAGAAAATAAGACAAATTCATATTGTCTTGAAACATATTCTGCAGAATATGTTTCAGAACAGAAACAAATAATAAACATAAACAAGTAAAACTCATGAATACAAAAATGTAATAATTTCAAAAGTTATGTATTTTAGGAAGAAGATGTACAGGGTACATCTTCTGGGTTGGGGAGGTGAGATAGGATAATTTGGGGCCAGAACACAGCATGTTGATAAATGATAGGACTCCATTTTTATAGTGCTTTATTTTTCTTAATGCTCCCCCACTTACTAGCTATGTGGTCTTGGTTCATCTGTCTGTGGCTGTTTTCTCATCTACTTTATAGATCTGTTACCATAACTGGGTGCTAGCCAGGTTGAGAGGGTGTGGAGAAAATGGAACCCTCTTACACTGTTGGTGGGAATGCAAACTAGTATAGCCACTATGGAGAACAGTGTGGAGATTCCTTAAAAAACTGGAAATAGAACTGCCTTATGACCCAGCAATCCCACTACTGGACATACACACTGAGGAAACCAGAATTGAAAGAAACATGTGTACCCCAATGTTCATCACAGCACTGTTTATAGTAGCCAGGACATGGAAGCAACCTAGATGTCCATCAGCAGATGAACGGATAAGAAAACTGTGGTACATATACACAGTTCAGTTCTGTCGCTCATTCGTGTCTGACTCTTTGCGACCCTATGAATTGCAGCACACCAGGCCTCCGTGTCGATCACCAACTCCCAGAGTTCACTCAGACTCACGTCCATCAAGTCAGTGATGCCATCCAGCTATCTCGTCCTCTGTCATCCCCTTCTCCTCCTGCCCCCACCCCCTCCCAGCATCAAAGTCTTTTCCAATGAGTCAATGCTTCGCATGAGGTGGCCAAAGTACTGGAGTTTCAGCTTTAGCATCATTCCTTCCAAAGAAATCCCAGGGCTGATCTCCCTCAGAATGGATTG
>SJYT01036577.1:457157-523826 GCA_006410635.1 Cephalophus harveyi | reverse complement strand
GGAGGGGTGTTCAGGATGGGGAACACGTGTATACCTGTGGGATTCATGTTGATGTATGGCAAAACCAATACAATATTGTAAAGTAATTAACCTCCAATTAAAACAAATAAATTTATATTAAAAAATAAAAGATATCATTCCCCAATGGCTTCTGTCTCCCTCACAAATATATTTCTTTCACATTTTGTGCTGAGTAAACTGACATTGCTAAATTTCTTTTATAAATCTGTCAATATTTAATTCCTATACAGGCAAGTAGACATGATTTCTAGATTTTACCCCATGTAACTATTTCTTCTATGTCCAGGCAAAAATGAAAATACTGTTGAGAAATTTACACACAATTTTTTTCCAATAGGAGAAATTCTTTACTAGAAGAAACCTCAAGCTGATTTTTAATGAATGGATTAAATTTTCTCCCTCTACACTCAATTTAGAATGACATCCAGTACAGAGTTCTTTTCATTCCCTCCCTTCTTCCTTAGGTTTCTTCCTTTTTCCCCTTCCTTCTTCTATAAATGGTCATTGAACACTATGTCCCTAATATTTTTCTAGATGCTAGAGGTTCAAGAGTGAACAAAACATAAGAAAACACATATCCTGATGGAGCTTAAATCCTTGTAGGATAAACAAACAAAAAACAAGTTAAATGAGTAAAATGTAGGGGAAAATAAGTAAAAATAAATAAAAATAAGAATATCAATAGGAAACTTTAGATAAGAATTGAAATTTTAAATTAAAAGGCCAAGAAAGGTATCAGTGACTAGGTAACATTTGTACAAGAACCCGCAACATTGAAACATATACACTACCGTATGTAACATAGGTAGTCAGTGGGAATTTGCTGTATGATGCAGGGAGCTCAAACCTGTGCTCTGTGACAACCTAGAGGGTGAAATGAGGTGGGAAGTGGAGGGAAGTCCCAGAAGAAGGGGACATATGCATACCTATGGCTGATTCATGTTAATATACAGCAGAAATCAACACAATATTGTAAAGCAATTATCTTCCAATTAAAAATAAATAAAGGAGAAAGAAGAAAAAAAGAACCTGCAGCATGGGCTTAAGTGAGATATATATGAGAAAAGCCTGTACAGGCACAGGCACCCAAAGCATGAGTATGCCAGGCTTTCTGAATGCCTAGTAAGGAGATCAGAGGACTGGAAGAGGAAAAAAAAAGGTAAGGGTATCAGAAATAGTCAGAGAAATACAAGAGGAATACGAGATCATGCTGGCTTTCTAGGTCATTGTGGAGACTACAATTTTCCTTCTGAGTGAGATGGGAACTGTTGGAGGATTGTAATCAGAAACGTGATATAATCTGATATATAGTTTAATGGGTCACTCTGTCTTGTGGAGGATAAAATGAAAGAAGCAAGGGCAGAAGTAAGGAGACCAGTGGGAAAGCTATTGCAATAGTCCAGGCAGGAGACAAGATTTCAATGAGGGAGGTAGCAATTAAGATAGTAAGTGTTTGGATTCTGTGTATAATCTGAAGGTATAAATAACAGAATTTAATGCTGGATCAAGTATGGGACATAAAGCAGACAGAAGGCTATAAAGACTCTACAAATTGGGGATAAAGTAAATGAAAAAAAATTAATAAAGTTGTCATTTACTGCAATAGGGAAGACTTCAGCAGGAGTATTTATGAAGGTGAGATACCAGAAAGATAACTTTAGATTTGTTAATTTTGTTGTCCAGTATAAAATGGAAAAGTTGAGCAGAGGATAAAAGTTCAAGGCAGAGGATAGGACTTGGACCCATGTGATTGTTCATCTGTAAGCTATGTAGAGCATTTGTAGCATTATAGCCTCCAATGGAGACTTTCCTGGTGGCTCAGACAGTAAAGCGTCTGCCCACAATGCGGGATACCCGGGTTCGATCCCTGGGTTGGGAAGATCCTGTGGAGAAGGAAATGGCAACCCATTCCAGTACTCTTGCCTGGAAAATTCCATGGACTGAGGAGCCTGATAGGCTACAGTCCATCGGGTCACAAAGAGTAGGATACGACTGAGCAAGCCTCCAATGGAATGGGAAAGCTACTTGGAGATTTCAAAAGCAGTCAATTATTATTTGTATACAAAGGTAAAACCCTTTTACTTTTTCAAACACAGAAAGATTATCTTCATAATCCCAGGAAACAGAATAACTGACATAAAGTTTCCAAAATACACTATTTAGGCATCATATTCTAAAGATTTGTCACTACAAACTCTCAGATAGAGGCAAAATGTGACTTCCCAAACTTCCTTGAGAGTTTCTGTACTGACACTGCTAGAGACTAAGCAGGAGAAGAGAGCTAAAGGAATATGGGGGTCCTGACTGGTACTCTATTGATGTAAGCTAGCTTCTTACTCTACATCAACAAAAGGTTTAAGTTAATTTTTTCCCTCTTTATGCCACTTTTCAGGACTTGCAAGAGATTCCTCCTCAATTCCTCTCTCCTGGGACTTCACTTTCCTAGATGGTGGTGGTGGTGGTTTAGTCACTAACTAGTGTCCAACTCTTGCAACCATATGGACTGTAGCCTGCCAGGCTCCTCTGTCCATGGAATTCTCCAGGTAAGAGTACTAGAGTGGGTTGCCATTCCTTTTTCCAGGGGATCTTCCCAACCCAGGGATAGAACCTGCATCTCCAGCATTGCAGACAGATTCTTTACCAGTTGAGTCACCAGGGAAGGTCTTGTCCTGCCTCTGAGCTTCTTGCAGAAATTTTGTTGTTGCTTTCTCACCAGCCAGCACTATTGAGAAGGACTAAAGAAAACACTACATCAGTTCTTTTCCCTCATTTTTCCATTTTATCTGCCCTGGGTTTACAGAAAACATGGCATCCTTTGTTCCAACAAAGTTTTTAAGTTCATGAGAGATGCATTAGAAATACATTTAAAATGTTAGAGAGCTCTCCTCTCACCTTGTATTATACTAAAAATAGCAACTTTGCCCTGCTGATGTTACCTCTCTTCCCAAACCTGCCTCAGTACTTAGCACATACCCAAGCCAGAGGACACACACAACAAACCTCATTCACTCAAAAAATTGACTGTCGGATACATAATCAGTCTTAGAAAAAGTAAATGTTGCTGCAGTCTACAAAAATGATTTTGCCATTGGCCTATCATTGGTGTAATTTGAGTTTTTTTCTAAAGGTCAATGTTTTTGTACTACTCAACACTCACATTGTTTGTTTCATGGACTGGCTCTCTGCTTGTGACATAGTTCAGGCTTTTGAAGTTCCCTGTGTGCTTAGTTGTTCAGTCGTGTCCAGCTGTTTGTGATCCTATGGACTGTAGCCAGCCAGACTCCTCTGTCTTCCCCAGGCAAGAATACCGGAGTGGGTTGTCATGCCTATCTCTAGGGGATCTTCCCAACCCAGGGATCAAACCCATGTCCCTTATGTCTCCTGCATTGGAAGGTGAGTTCTTTACCACTAACTCCATCTGGGCAGCTCCCTGAAGTGCCACAAAGTAAAGTGCATCTTGTCTGTTTGGAGCTAAATATCCATAAACTTAAGCTAATTGGAATTAAACTTTTCCACTAATTTCTTAAAGACAGTGGATAAAGATTTCATACATTAATCTATTTTATTATCCTAGTTTATTAAATATATTAATATTTGTCTCTCATGCATTGTTCAGCTCTTTGTTACCTCACAGACTGTAGCCCACCAGGCTTCTTTGTCCATGGAATTTTCCAGGCAAGAATATTGGAATGGGTTGCTATTTCCTACTCCAATTTGTCTCCCATAATTAACTCTATATATCAAAGTTATCTAAGCTGACTTGAAATTTAGAGGACTTGAAAATCAAACTTCTTAAAGATAATTAGAGGTTATTAACACCAAAAGAAGTGCTGGTATACAAAAAGCCAAATAGTACTTAGCATAACTGGGAAGCTTAGCTATCTCAACTTTAGCTCAGTTTTCTTATTACAGTGTCCTGATTAATATGTAAAACATATACATGCTAATGACTACTTGGGAAATTGCTCAGAAGATAAAGCAGAATTTTGCAACATTAATTAGATAGAGGCTAGAAGACTTCAACAACAGTTAAAGATGCCCAATTCTAGAAATAAAAAAGAACCCCGAGGTTAAAAACAAACAAATGATGAATCATGGTAAAGACAGAGATAAAATAGTTGTGAATCATGACAAAGAAACATTTTTTAAATGAAAATCAATAGAGAAAAGCCCAGAAGATTGCAGGGTAGGGAAATATTACCAAGTCCATATTCAGAAATTTAACTAAATGAAATTTTAAAAAATATGAAGAAAGAAGATGTTAGACTGTTCTAATTCTATTTTATGTATAATTAAAATATGTGAATACTATACAAAGCGGGCTTTTCTAAATATTTACAATTTTTCTCATATTTTTATTATTTTCTCATTCCTTACAGCTCTACAATAATACTCTGAGAATAAATAGGTCTCAGTTCCAGAAAAAGAAGCCTGTGGTGGGATTTTATTACACAGTTAACTTTGGGAAGACGAAAATATAGACTTTTTAACAAATGAAGATGGGCTGTGAAAATAACAGGAAAGGGGATTAAACTACAGAAAATTTAGGCTGGAAGCCAGAGATCTGCAGTCTAGTCCCAATATGCTGATAACTACTTGTGTGATTTAAACTAATTATAGTGTCTTCAATCTTGAGTTTACTTATTAATAGACTAGGGGACTTGCATAGATAGAACTTAAAGCCCTCTATGGTTTTATCTTTATCTATGGTTTTATCTTTGGGATTTTACAACCTGGGATAGTATGTGCAACACAGTTGTTGTTGTTGAGTCTCAAACTCATGTTTGACTCTTTTGCAACCCCATGGACTGTAGCCTGCCAGGCTCCTCTGTCGTTGGGATTTTCCAGGCAAGAATACTTATGTGGGTTTCCATTTCTTTCTCCAGGGGATCCTCCCGATCCAGGGATTGAACTTGAGTGTCCTGCTTTGATTGCCTTAACAGGGGGATTGTTTACCACTGAGCTACCTGGGAAGACTTTATATGCAACATTAGCCAATTTTAAAACTTATTAACAAAAATACTCATTTCAACCTTTCACAACACTATAGTTTTATGTGTATATTTGAAGTATTTGATATTTTTCTCCAATATATTTTCTACATTAGCAAAAATTGCTATGTTAAATATGTCCGTATTGAAAATAGCTTATTGTGATTTGGTAATTTTAAGGGAATTTCATCCTTTTCATTTCCAATTCTCTTTTGTCCTCACCATTCTCTACTTACTTTCATCATCTTGACAAAGAGTTTAACTTCTGTCTAACGTAGTTGATCTATTTGCTTCCTCCTCCAATATTTCATATATATATATTTAATTTTCAAAATCTGCCATTACTTTTAGAGTCTAGGTAAGTTTTAAAAATGCCATAAAAGAATCCATGAAGTATAAGCATCTGGAATTCATTGCCCATTTCCCAACTTGTCAGTGGCACTGGGTACGACCTATTTTATTGGGCATTTTTAAAGACTCAATAAGTATGTATGGAAAAGAACACAGCACAGTGAATAACACTCACCAACAGACACAGTATTTCATATTCTTTAAACAGTTGGATAGAAGTACAGTTCTAAAATATGAGATTAGTACAACATCACTGAATTACCAGAAATTCTGGAAAAGATAGCTCATAGTATGAGTATTCTGAAAGACAAGCCTCAGACCTATTAAGGTATAATTCTCATAACTTTTCATATGCTTGTATTCTCCATGATAATTTATTTTTGTTTTGCTTTACATTATTTTTTAATTGCTTTACCTTATTTTTTAATTTTAGAAGATAAAGCTCATACACACATTTATATTGACCTAAATAGCTATATTAATTGCAAGACTCTTTGTTGTTGTTTTTCAGTTCCTCAGTCATGTCTAATTCTTTGAGACCCCATGGGCTGCAGCATACCAGATTTCTCTGTCCTTCACCATCTCCTGGAGCTTGTTCAAACTCATGTTCTTTGAGTCGGTGATGCCATCCAACCATCTTGTCCTCTGTCATCGCCTCTTCCTGCCTCCAGTCTTTCCCAGCATCATGGTTTTTCCAATGAATCAGTTCTTCACATCAGGTGATTTAAGTATTAGAGCTTCAGTTTCAGCATCAGTCCTTCCAGTGAATATTCAGGACTAATTTCCTTTAGGATTGACTGGTTTGATCTCCTTGCAATCCAAGGGACTGTCAAGAGTCTTCTCCAACACCAAAGTTCAAAAACATCAATTATTTAGCACTCAGCCATCTGTCAAACTCTCACATCCATACATGACTACTGGAAAAACCATAGCCTTGACTAGACAGATGTTTGTCAGCAAAGTAATGTCTGCTTTTCAATATGCTATCTTGGTTGGTCATAGTTTTTCTTCTAAGGAGTAAGCATCTTTTAATTTCCTGGCTGCAGTCACCATCTGCAGTGATTTTGGAGCCCAAGAAAATAAAGTCTGTCACTGTTTCCATTGTTTCCCCATTTATTTGCCATGAGGTGATGGGACTGGATGCCATGATCTTAGTTTTTTGAATGTTGAGTTTTAAGCCAGCTTCTTCACTCTCCTCTTTCACTTTCATCAAGAGGCTTTTTAGTTCCTCTTCACTTTCTGCCATAAGGGTGGTGTCATCTGCATATCTGAGGTTATTGATATTTCTCCTGACAATCTTGATTCCAACTTGTGCTTCATCCAGTGAGGTATATGGTATATGCATGATGTACTCTGCATATAAGCAAGACTCTTTATTTGACCTTATTCTCTTCTATAAAGAAGTATTAGAAGTTAGCAGAAATACCTCACACTATTTCTGGGCTAATTATTGAACCTCTCTTCATTATCAACCAGGTCCTTAATAATAAAAGAACACAAATCTTGGGCCTATTGGCTTGAGCTAATTACCAAGCACTCCTTCCTTTGGTTCCTGCTCAGAAGAGAGCAATAACTGGGACACGAGCATTAGCTTGTCCTTGGCAGCCACGACCAGCTATGCCAACTGCTAACTGACAAGCTAAGTCTAGTAGGGGAAGGATTTTACATGACTAGTTGAGCTGAGTCTCAGGACTTCTTAAAAACAAGATCTTGTTGTAATTTTTATTTTTTCAGTAAACCCAGGATTTAACCAAAATGCCAAAGATTGTCACTCAAAGGGGCAAGAGTTCAGTACACTGGGAATTTTTCACTTCTTTGCCTGTGCAAGTGACAATATTCTGAATTGCTGACAGTCACCAAGGTTGTTAATTAACATTTCAGCTATGGTTAATTAAATAAAAATTACCAGAAAATGAAAAACTGATTAGCATGATGCCAGTGGACCAACCTGTTTATGAGGAAAGATTCAGCTGAATCTTTTTGGATGAAGTAATGAAAACATTCCCAGCCTCCACAATTACACTAGAAACAGCACATGCAAATGAAGGTAGAAGAATCCACAATGATAATTTGCATTTTACACTTTCACACAAATGTCCCAGAGGCCTCCAAAACATAAGTTAAATTTCATAGATCTACTCCAAGGACACACTTATTATCATTTATGAAAACAGAGCAGAAAATTAAGATATAAATTAAGAGTGAGCAAAAAATTAGTTGGGTCAATTGGACACATAAAAGATACAACTCAGTTTCAAGCTCTAAGCACTAAATCATATCTCGTCCAAGATAAGAGATAAGATAAATGTAAGAAGAAAAAATATATTAAATTCACTTGCATGTTTTTTTTATAAGGTACTAGCCTACATCTCATTGGAGAAGGAAATGGCAACCCACTCCAGTGTTCTTGCCTGGAGAATCCCAGGGATGGGGGAGCCTGGTGGGGTTCTGTCTATGGGGTCGCACAGAGCTGGACACGACTGAAGCAACTTAGCAGCAGCAGCAGCAGCCTACATCTCAAAGCTTGTCAAGTTAAATATTTTTAAGTTTAAAACAAAATCAAGCAGGAAAATATTCTTCTAAAAGTGTGGTCATCTTTTTTATCTATTCTCCCTCATTTTCTTTCAACAGATATCAAATTGAGCCATCACCATGTATAAGATGCCAAACCGTGATGATACAAATATAAAATGCAATACATACTCTTGAAGACTTTTCCATCCTTTGCTTAAGATGGCACTCAAGCTGGGTAAGTGAAAAGTACTTCCATATCAGACTATGATTAAATGTGAAATGTATGATAAGATTGGTATTAATATTCTGCAAAAAGCAAGAGAGTCCTGTGGCTGTAGATATTTCAGAGAGGGCATTTTGAAGGAAGGGGTAATTGAATTGGCTCTAGAATAACAGGGGATAAGAAAAAGATGTAAAGAATCAAGAGAATTCTTTACTCCTATTAAGGAGTAAAACCTAGAGGTAGAAAGAAATGAACAAGGCGTACTCATAAAACAATAAAAACACCAGCATGGAAGGTCTGTAAAATAGACTAGGCAGTTGGAAGTCTGATTATGTCAGAAACTTGAATTTTATATTATAAAGTTGTATTTTCAAAACTATCTATTTCAAAAAAAATGTGTAAAACAAATTCTTGCTTTTACCATTTCTTTTTTTTTTAATCAGATAGCCTATAGCAGGGATCCCTAACTCTTAGGCCACAGATGGTTACTGACCTGTGGCCAGTTAGAAACTGGGTTGCACAGGAGGAAGTGAGTGGCAGGTGAGTGAGCAAAGCTTCATCTGTATTTACAGCCTCTCCCCATTGCTTGCATTACCACCTGAGCTCAGCCTCCTGTTAGATCAGCAGTGGCATTAGATTCTCATTAGAATGTGAACCTTACTGTAAATTCACACATTCAAGGGAGCTAGGTTGCACACTCCTTATGAGTATCTGAAGTCTGATGATCTGATTCTGCATTATGGTAAGTTGTATAATTATTTCATTAAATATCACAATATCAGATACTCAGGTTCAATCCCTGGGTCAGGAAGATCCCCTGGAGGAGGGCATGGCAACCCACTCCAGTATTCTTGCCTGGAGAATCCCATGGACAGAGGAGCCTGGCAGGCTATAGTTCACGGGGTCACAAAAAGTCAGGCACAACTGAGCATCTGAGCAACAATAATAATAGAAATAAGTTTAGTTCAGTTCAGTGGCTCAGTCACATCTAACTCTTTGTGATCCCATGATCTGCAGCATGCCAAGCTTCCCTGTCCATCACCAACTCCCCGAGTTTGCTCAAACTCACATCTATTGAGTCACTAATGTCATCCAACCATCTCATCATCTGTTGTCCCCATCTCCTCCTGCCTTCAATCTTTTCCAGAATCAGGGTCTTTCCCAATGAGTCAGTTCTTTGCATCAGGTGGCAAAGTATCAGAGATTCAGCTTCAACATCAGTCCTTCCAATGACTATTCAGGGCTGATTTCCTTTAGGATGGATTGGTTTGATCTCCTTGCAATCCAAGGGACTCTCAAGAGTCTTCTCCAACACCACAGTTCAAAAGCATCAATAGAAATAAAATGCACAATAAATGTAATGCACTTGAATCATCCCAAAGCCATTCCCCATCTCATCTGTGGAAAAATTGTATTCCATGAAACCAGTCCCTGGTGCCAAAAGTTGGGGCCCACAGGTCTGAAGGGTCAAATCTTCCCTTGAATGTTTTTATGCAGAACACATTATTTCAAATTCATTTTCTCACTACTTGTTTGTGGTACTTTGCAATGAAGTAATTTCATTTCTTGCATCATATCTCATTCAAGAAGGTGAAAGAACACTTTAAATCCTAGGGGTCCTAAGAAACGGAATCCAGGAAAATCCATGGAAATGTCCACAGTGTGTATTTCCCTTAGGTTCTATCCACAAATAGTTCACAAACCCAGAAGCAGTCTTCAAACATGGATGACAACTAAGACTCTAGAGTCACTCCTACCTGAGGTAAGTGAGTCCACACTGGCAATCATTACCTGTATGACCTCATGCAAATCACTTAACCTTTTTAAGTCTCAGTGTCATTATCCGTAAAATGGGGATATGGTAGTCTCTCTATTCTGAAAATTGTTCATTCACTTATTCTTTCTCAACAATGTTTATTGGAGCACCCATTGTGTTAGGGACTCTCCCAGATGCTAGTGACATCCTAATGAATAAGGTAGACAAAGATGTTTGAAAGGTTTAAGTAGAATAATACCTCTCATCCATTTGCTAGAAAATTATGAATAATCAATAAATGTTAGTTATTGTAGCTATCATGAACACTTCACCGTATACACTATGAATTTGGGCTACTCTCTATACTACTCTGAGTCTCAGATTTCTTATGTTTAAATCAACAAAATTAGAACATAAGACTTCTAAAACCCTTTCTAGCTTCCACATACTTAGTCTATAGTTGATCATCTCTCTTGAAGAAGGCTGAGCACCGAAGAATTGATGCTTTTGAACTGTGGTGTTGGAGAAGACTCTTGAGAATCCCTTGGACTGCAAGGCGATCCAACCAATCCATTCTGAAGATCAGCCCTGGGATTTCTTTGGAAGGAATGATGCTAAAGCTGAAATGCCAGTACTTCGGCCACCTCATGCGAAGAGTTGACTCATTGGAAAAGACTCTGATGCTGGGAGGGATTGGGGGCAGGAGGAGGGGACGACAGAGAATGAGATGGCTGGATGGCATCACGGACTCGATGGACGTGAGTCTGAGTGAACTCCGGGAGTTGGTGATGGATAGGGAGGCCTGGCGTGCTGTGATTCATGGGGTTGCAAAGAGTCGGACACGACTGAGTGACTGAACTGAACTGAACTGAACTTGAATCTCCTGGGACACAAGAGAAAAGAAAAAGGAGAAGAAAAATGAATCCTTGATTCATAGAAACCCTGGTGGCTTAGATGGTAAAGAATCTGCCTGAAATGCAGGAGACCTGGGTTTGGTCCCTAGGTCAGGAAGATCCCCTAGAGAAGGAAATGACAACCCACTCCAGTATTCTTGCCTGGAGAAATCTCCTGGAGGGCTACAGTCCATGGGTGGCAAAGAGTTGGACACGATGAGTGACTAGCACTTTCACTTTCATAGAAGCAGAAAGTTGTACACCAGTAGTTCTTTGTATCTGTTTCCTTTTATATGTAAAAAGGAGTATACTGCTATTAAATCAGAACATATACAAAGATTGAAAATGACAGTGTAATCAATACAGTAACATTTGGTTAGGCTTTTCTTCATTGTTATTAATTTGTTTTAGTTTAAAAAATTGAGTGGACATAAAATAATTTATTGGAAGTCTCTGCATGACAGATAGATTATAGGACAGTTGATCTAATCACAGGTTTTGACAAGCAGTCAGTTCATAACCAATCAACGTTTATACGTGGCAAATTGTACCAAGTAAATTATAATGTTGCCAGTTTAGTGGTCTTGTATGGAGACCCTCATTTTAAATGTCAAGCACAGCAGGACTCAAGTGAAGAGTGTTCTTTTATTCTGTAGGTGAAGCTTTATTAAAACATTCGGAAACATTCTGTTTCAAAAAAACCAATTAATTGATTAGTCACTTGGTGAAAAGTTGGTGTTATTCATTCACCATGAGACTTTGAATCAGTAACATTGATTTATGATGCTAAAAATGAAAAATCAAGAGAACTTCATGCCTGACTCACCTTGCTTTTAGAATGTGAAATAAGTGGATTATGAAAACAGTAGTAATAGTAGAAGTTACCATTTCCTGAGGTATGTTAAGCTCAAATTTACTTACAGAATTTTACTTAATCTTCACATTAACACAATGAGCTAGGCATTATTCTTTTTGTATTTCAGGTGAAGAAGTGACTCAGAGAGTTTCAATAACTTTTCCAAGGTCACACAGCAAGTAAACAGCAGATGGGGCCTAAAAATTGTGACTTCCCTTGGTGACAAATGCCCGAAGGCTATACTGGAAACTCTTTAGTTATAAAAGTGATTGAAGAGAATATAAATGAGTCATCCTTGGACTTCGTAGCAAAGAGAACTTCATTTTCTGCATTTACATTTCAAAAGACTACACGATAAAGAAATCATTTGCTATTGCGAGATAAGTGCTTCTTCAAGCAAAAATTCAGAGCCATTAAAAAGAAAGAAAGAAAGAAAATGTACTAGCACTCATTTCCTCTCTATATAGACAGCCTCAAAAGACACTTAAAATTCTGGCATTAAAAGCAGACTGCCCAGTAGTACTGCAATCTCTAAGAGTTTGCATTTTAAATGGAACAATTGCCTCTTTGACATAAACAAGATATTCCAGAAGTTTATTAAAATAAGGAGGGCCTTGTTTTATTTGTGTCCATATTGTTAATAATTTTCTAACATATACTGAAATGTTCCTTTTTTTTTTCTATTTTTCCCACTAGATTTACTTTTCTTGGAGTAGAGATTTTTGTCTTTTTTTGTTCCCCAGAAGAGGTCTTGGCACAGTAAGTATTCAGTATGTATTTGTTAATCAATACATAAATGAATAAAGCAACATGGTTGAAATTGGGCTGAAGAAAAATGAAATCCAATTTCTTTTTAGCATGTTTAGTCCTGTTACACAACTCAGGATCCAAATTCCTCTTAACCATCATCTCACCTGCTAATCTGAAAAATTTACATTTTCATAATATCTTGGATGAATATAATACTATCATATTTCAAGTACTTCATTCTTTATGAGATCAGAGAAGCTAAGAGTCTAAAAGGATTATTATTACCTAGACTACATCAAGGAAAAAAAAAAAAACCTCCAGCTCTAATGTTTCCTACTTCAAAGCCTACCCTTCATAGGTTTGTATATAATATATGCTTTATCCATTTTCAAAAACAAATGGTAACCACTTAGCACTTAAATAGTTCATTGATTCCTGGGAAGATTTCTTATTTTTCAACTCATTCTGCTGCTTTTTCTTGAGAAGTTTTCAGAATGGTCTTAGAGCTGCTGGAACTCCTTTCAACTACTCTCTAAGACAACTACTAAGATGATTTATGTGGCAATCTGAGTGTTTGTCTTCCTGTCTTCCAAGGGACTAAACTTTAACTGCTGAAATAGCTTACTTAGTCCCTTGGCAATTGCGAAGTTTCTATAAAGGAAGTTATACTTTTCTTCTCTTCTAATCTTTGCTTCAATCTCCTTAATAAGAACTTCCTGCTTGTTAGAAGTGTTAGGATTGAACCCCTGCCCTCTTTGTACCACCTTCTCTCCTTCGTATCTTAGACAGTGACTACATAAGTGAAGGCAGTGTTTGCTGCTGCAACAAGCAAACCTTCAACTTTCAGTCACTTAGCACAATAGAAATTTCAGTTTCATTCACATAACAGTTCAATGTCATTGGTCCTAGCTAAAGGTAACAGTATTTTATGCATTGATTGAAGGATCTAGAGACTTCTTCCATGTATGATAGCATCATTTCTTAGGGTCTTAAAATCCTCTGTATCTAATTAGCCACTGAGAAAAGGAAAGAGAGGATGAAGAAAGTACAACTAAATCACAAAGTGACATCTATCCTTTCGACTGATACTCCACTAGCAAAAAGACAGTCACATGATCACACCTGGGAGCAAGGGGTGGGTTGGAACACTGAGCCTTTGGCTGGGAACCTTTCCAGTGAAAACTCCAGTATAGGGAAGGGGTCCAAACTGTGTTGTTGTTTTGGATGGATGACATGTCTTCGGCCACAGTGCGACTGAGGAAAGTGTATTGCTAGGTTCAAGGCATCTGTGGGCAAGTGTCTTTCCCTCTTCCTCTTGGACACTCTGTTCTTGGAAATGCCCACTTTGGTTTCTCCTCCGTCCTGGGATCAGCATTCTAGGATGGACCCCTGCACAGGAGGCCTACAGTTGTCCAGTTGCCCTATCTGTGACTGGGTGAATAAGTTCTTTGCACAGGGGATATAGAATAAGGAGCCCATTTTTGCCTCAAATTCAAGTTCATTCTACCATCCAGTTTACCAACAACATATTTGGTATTTTTCTAAGTTTCTATTTGACAGGTAAATAGACCTTTATATGTCCTGCACACTGGCTCAAAACTAGTAGAAGAAAAGGGGTAAGAGCACAACAGAGCCCCATAATTAAGTCAGGAGATACTCGAGTTTATCCTAAGTTATTTTTTCCTAAAATAATGTTCTTCTTTGAGGTGGCCACAATGTCTTAACAGAATTAACTACAAAAAATATGTAAACATTAAAAAAAATACTACATTCTTAACTTCCAAATAATCTGAATTCTTGAAATTTAAATAGGCTTCTAAAGGTAAATCTAAAGGCTCAAATAGAAAATAAATGTTTAATGGGCAAATATTTTCATTCCTTTGAACTTGGTGCCAGTCATTGTTCAGTCTCTGGGGTGGATTTTCTAACAGGCTTCAGCTCTGCTCTCCAAACATCAAGGACCTACCTGTGCAGTGTGTGGTAGCTCTACCTATGTGTGGGTCATGCACTCAGCTTATTTTTCTGTCATGCTTCAATATCAAAGTCAGTACTGGGTGGTCTTACAAAGTGTCTGGGTGGGAGTTGAAGAAAAAAAAGCAAAGTTCTCTAAGGAATCACTTGGGTGGCCTGGCATAAAAGACAGGGGTAGACTGCAGAGAGATCCAAGCAACCAATACTTCCCCGGGATCCATTCAAATACAGCCACAGACTTAGCACAATAAGCCTCAGCCACACTGGCACAGCTCTGGGGCCGGCTGGCACACAAACTGCTTTTAATTGGCTGAGGAGCAATAGGCTTGCTCCAATCCAAATATGAATGAGATATTATGTGTGAGTTAGAAAAAAAAAAAGAAAACATTTTAAGGCATGTGGGGCCTCTTCTCTCTCCTGGCTCTTATAACAGTCAATGTTTTCATTCATAGAAAAGAATCATAAGTAAAATCTCTTTATTGGTTTGTAACTTCTCTGTCAATATGAAGTCAGTTTTGACATGATCATTTGGCAGTTATTCTGTTCTCTTTTTATTCTGCAATAACAATGATTAAAATGAATTAAATAGAGATCTGAATACAATCCCACCCTATTTTCCTTCTGAAGGGAGAATTTTCAAATATAATACAAAAGTGATGCCTTTACCTTTAAGGCTGAATAGAATGTACTCACTAATGCCAAATTGTGGGTTTATCAAAAGAAAATAGAAATATGTTCTGATGTTTGATGATTATTTGAATAATAGGACATTGATAAAAAAAAAAAGTATATTACCTATAGTGATGGTGGTTTAACTGCTGAGTCACGTCCAACCTTTGTGACCCCATGGACTGCAGCCTGCCAGGCTCCTCTGTCCATAGCATTTTCCAGGAAAGAATACTGGAGTAAGTTGTCATTTCCTTATCCAAGGAATCTTCTTGAGCAAGGGATCAAACCAGCATCTCCTGCATTCCAGGTTCTTTACTGCTGAGCCACCAAGGAAGCTTTATTTCCTACATTGCAATCTAACTCTCATTTTAATATACTTTTTAGATTTCTAACGAAAAGTCAGAAAACCTCAACAACTGTCTTGTTAATTGATTTCTATCAATCTTTATATCCAACACATTTAGTGGATTGCTGCAAAAAAGCTACATTATAGAGTTCCCCAGACCACCAACTTTTAAAGAGTGGTAAAATGTTATGCCATCATTTTAGGGGATCTCTTTTCTGGTTTATAAATCCCTACGAAATATAATCATGTGAGAAGTCAAGTGACGTTTTTTTCTCAGTTTTCTAGAAATGAGGATTAAAGTCTTTTGCTGAGAATAAATAAATAAATAAATGTACTCTGAACCATACAATCTAAGTGCAAAGACCCTCCTTCTATTGTAGCCAGCCCCTTTTGGTCAAGACTTACAGAAGGACACTGTTACAGCTATCACACCTTTTTCCTCTGGTCCCTCAGAGAAGAGCATGTTAAACTTTGAAGAGTAGCACTTCTTTCTCAACAGACTAACATGGCAGAGGAGAGATGACTTTGTAATTTGAGATCCCACAATCCTTTCTACAGAATTGGGGGATAAGCCATCTATGTTCCCACCAAAAACTCAGAAAATAGCATTTTTGTTTAAAAGTGACATAACATCTAAACTAACAAAATCCTTCAAATTGCTGGTTTGAGGGGGCAGCTAGGAGGGAGAAGCTATATCTGAGAGAAGCGCTCAGGAGCTGGAGAAAAGTCAGCCTGCATCCCAAACACATGTTAGGGTAGGAACAATTGAATGTCCCGTGAAACAAGTGAAAAGTATCTGAAAGTAAATCACCTTGCCACCAACCATTGGACAGAAATATCTTATCAGCGAGAGCTGGTAGAGATAGACGGCCCACTCATGAAAGGAAAGGGAGCCAGAAAAGGTAGAATCAGACCCCTATAGCCTTCTCCAAATGGCACCCAAGGAGAGGTATTCATGAGGTCCTTGGAAGACACTGCCAGATGCCCCAGGAAGAGCTGGCATTTGGATATTAGTCCCAGAGAACCAAAGAGCTGTCAGTTACTGTTCTATTGAGAATATGTAACAACCAAAGTGGAAGAGGGTAGCCAGCTTGTCAGGAGTAGTTACAGAGGAAGCAGCATCTGTCTTCCTCTCACAGATTTCCTCTCAATGCTGCCTTCAAACAGGAAGTAATGAAGGTCAGGGTTGTAAGGGAGTTGTTTTTGTCCTCCCCTCACCCCAAGCCACTGGACACTCTGATCTAAGCCCCTTGGGGTGAGTGCAGGCATGGAGAACTGGGCTTGAAGTTCAGATGGAATTGTTAAACGGAATACTGTTCTCACTGAAAAGGCTAGTCTCCCAAATATAAATAGCACTTCAGAAAAAAAAAAAAAAGATAAAATTGGAAAAAATGGACCCTTAAACTTAAGTAGAACAAAATTTGATGTCTCACCTATAAGATTGACAAAAATATAAAAGCTAAACAATAAACTTTTTGGCAGTACTGTAGGAAAAAGGGCATTCTCCCACACTGCTGATGAAATTGCAGAATGCTATCACTTTCTATAGAAACATGTTTGACAATATGTAAAATGTCTATCTCTGCATTCACCTCTGGATTCAGCCCACACGTCTAGGAAATGACCCTAGAAATGAACCTCCATATATACTGAACATCTCATAACACTAAGCTATTTACTCTTAGATTATTTGTAATAACAAAAAAATTGGAAGCAACCCAACCTTTATCCACTGGAGATTGACTAAATAAACCATAGCTTGTCTATACAATGAAATACTGCTCAGCCATGAAAAGCTCTGAGGAGACAGTGATAGGGCAAACTGAAGAAAGAATGTGTCCAAGGGTAGAGTCAGGGATGCTGAGGCACACAGAGAGAAGTTAAGAATGTGGGTCTGACCCTGTGGGCCCAGAGGACAGAGCCTCATGTTATGAGGCCCTGAAACCTAATGGAATTTGCCTTGCTGGATTGTAAACTTGCTTTAGACTAACAACAGCTTTAGTCTCACATATTCTTCCTTTGAGAATAGGAATGTCTATCCTAAGCCTGTTGCATTATTGCATTTTGGAAGCAGATAATTTGTTTTCTAGTTTCACAGGTCTATAGATGGAGAGAAATGTTGTCCCATGATGAATGTCTTAGCATGTTCAAGTTGATATTGTATAATAGCATAGACCAGAAGGCTTAAACAGCAAATATTTATTTCTTACAGTTCTGGAAGCTGAGAAGTCCAGGGTCAAGGAGCCAGCAGATTTGGTGTCTGGTGAAGGGTCTCTTCTGGGTTGCAGATTAGAAACTTTTAACTTCACATGGCAGAATTGATGAGGGAGCTCTCTAGGGATCCCTATTATAAAGGTATTCATTTCATCATGAAGTTTCCACTCCTGATCTAATCACTCCCTAAAGCCATAGTGTTGGAAATAAGGATTTCAACATATGAATTTTGGATGGGCACAAACATTCAGTTTACTGCCAAGGACCGTATCCTATGTCTTACTCACCTGATTATATAATTTAAAATATAAGATCTGGAACTTTTTTGAGTTGATTTTCTGTAGATGAGATTTTGGACTGAGATTTAGGTTTAGCATTGATGCTAGAATAGCAGATTTGGGGAGATTTAGGGTGAGGTGAGTAGGCCAGAGTAGACTATTGTGGGTTGATCAATGTTACCCAAAAACTCATGTCCACTTGGAGTTTCTTATTTAGAAATAAAGTCTTTGCAAATAAAATTAATTAAGATAAGACTACAGTGAGTTAGGGGGGGACCCAAATCTAGCATCATTGGTTCCTTTGTAAGAAAGCAGAGATGCAGAGACACAGGATGAAGAACGTCATAAGAGGACAGTGGGAGACATTCAAACAATGCAGCAACAAAGCAAGGACTGCTGGCAGCCACCAGAAACTAAGAGGTAAAGAAGAATTCTCCTCTAGATGTTTCAGTGGGAGCAATGCCCTGCTTATTCCCTGATTTCACGATTCTAGTCTCCAGAAGCGGGAGAAAATGCAATTTTGTTGTTTGCAAAAATAATACAATGAGAAATGCCTTATGAAAAAATATGTTTATATTTTCAAATCAAAGAGTGCAAAAGAATAAATATGGTAATTTTACCTTTGGAGAAAAAAAAAAGAAACTATCTCTCACAAACACACACATACACACACAAACACACACACACATAAGGTAAATCATAAACTAAAGATGTGGAGAGTAAAAATAAGATGGAAAACATTGGGATGACATTGTGGTTTCTCTGGGTATATATTTGGATATCTTTTTGATATTTGAACCATTAGAATACTTTATTCAACAAATAGAACTCAANCACACACACATAAGGTAAATCATAAACTAAAGATGTGGAGAGTAAAAATAAGATGGAAAACATTGGGATGACATTGTGGTTTCTCTGGGTATATATTTGGATATCTTTTTGATATTTGAACCATGAGAATACTTTATTCAACAAATAGAACTCAATAAAAGGGCAGAAAAGGAGGATTCTAAAATCGATTACAAATATAGGTAACTGAATCTAACTTTTATCAAAATGATAACTGAATTAGGAAGAAAAAATAATTCAATCTGGGGACACAGTATTTGACTACATATATCTAAAAAAAATAGTTTGGCCAATTGAGAGAATTTAAATGGGGTTGGACACCAGATAATATGATAGACTTATTTTTAACTTTCTATCAGTTCAGTTCAGTTGCTCAGCCGTGTCTGACTCTTTGTGACCCCATGAATCGCAGCACGCCAGGCCTCCCTGTTCATCACCATCTCCTTATATATATATATGTATATACATGGAATTATGTATGTTTATATGTAATGGATATGCATACATAATTAATGAAGATAAATGAAAACTGCATGGGAATCACTGTATTCTTTATACTTCCTTATATTAATACTTTCTATGACTTTGAATATTACTAAGACAGAAAGTTGGGACAAAAATGAATAGGCTAAGTTTTATGACTTGCTATGAGACTAACAATAGAAAGCTATGGAAGAAATTTTGGAATCAGTCAGAGACCATAAATGGTGTCAGATACTCAGATAAGTAAAGGACTTTATCAGTTGGGCACAGTTAGAATCAATTACTGGAAAAATAAAATTAATCTCTCTTTGTACCCCCAAAGAGCAGGGATGTTCGTCATATTTATTACATGTGGGCTACCAACCATTTAAGGGACCTCTGTAGCATCAATTTTAAAATTTTATTGTGTAATTCCTTTGTGGCAGGATCACACTGGGACTAAGTGGTTCCAGAGAAAGGGCAGATTCTTCAGAGTTCATAGCAGCCAGTCTAACTTAAACTGTCAGTAGAAGAAAGAACAATGCTGTGTCATTAAACAGTATAAAGCTATCATAATTCATTCTCTGCTGAAGCCAACATAGTGGAAAGCAGATTCCTAGGAAACTGAAAACTAAGAGAACAGATTGTGCCCGGCCTGAGATGGCTGTGCTTTGTCCATCATTTTACTTACCTTGCTCTGAGTTCTATTTCAGGGACCAGTCCCAGGACTGTCTCCTTGTTTTGATCAAGGGAAGACTTTGGAAAGAAGTTAGAGGATAAGGGGGAAGGAGCTAGGAGCCAGGATATTTATAGCCTACTTTTCTGGATGGGCAGGTTCTTCCAAAGCAGCTGAGTGCCCTCAGACAAGCCTCTGGGCTTTCATATGTATGGTTTCATTCAATCCAATAGTCTGGCTGAGGTAGATAGAATAGGCTTTATCTTCCCAATTTTACAGATGATAAAACTTAATCTATTAGAGGTCCCCAGTAAGAAAGACAGANAGCTGAGTGCCCTCAGACAAGCCTCTGGGCTTTCATATGTATGGTTTCATTCAATCCAATAGTCTGGCTGAGGTAGATAGAATAGGCTTTATCTTCCCAATTTTACAGATGATAAAACTTAATCTATTAGAGGTCCCCAGTAAGAAAGACAGACAAGATCAAAATCTAAGCCTTCTGATCCTTGGTTCTGAATTTTGGGGTGGGAAGGGGGGGTCATCAGTAACAAATCATTCTTTAGATTCTACCCTGCTTACTTTTAACATGTTTTCTAACATTTTATGGCAAAAAAAAAATACCATACAAAGTATGAAAGACATTTGAAAGCTAATAATTATAAATGTCCCTGCTGGTGGTCTTAATATGACTGATGAAATTTTTAATAGAAAAGACAACCTACATACATATTTAATATCAGGGGGAAAAGAAAACAAATTGGAGAGAGTAATCAGTTATAAAATTAACAAAGCTGACAACAAATTGTATTTGGCTATTCTACAATTTGCAATCATATCTTTAACCCTGAATTATAAGAATCTATAAGGAAAAATGGAAGCTCAGGAGAAACCAAACTGGAAGGGCCTAGGAGAAAAAGAAATGTACAATAGGTGGGAAATAATTCATTAGCTCTATTACCTCAGGTTAATTCAGTGTAATGAATTATTTTAATTCATCACTGTTTCCAAGGAAACAATGGTTGACTCATCTCACAGCTTAATATCTTGAAATCACATGTATTATTTTATACATGACATGAACATAATAGTTCTTATTCTGCAATTCATCCATGTACTTAACTCTCACACAATATATACTTTGATAGCAGTATCCATTTTCAGTAAAACTGTGAATTTAACCTGACTTATTACCTAATGTTTTGGGTCTTTTCTTACTATTTTCAATGATCCAATGTCAAATATAATACCATATTCATCAATTGGGTGGCCAGATTACATGTTTGCCTTCTCTTTCCATATTGACATAAAATATATCACAAACTCTAAGAAAAACAAGAGTAGTTTGAATCATGAGTTATTGTCCTGTGCCAGTCTTTTCCTGTATTTTTTCTTATATAACTTCTATCATAAAAATATAAACATAAATCTAAGAATATTTATTACATGTTTAATTACTGAATTCATACTGTTACAGAAGCATATGGGTAAGAACAAAGGCAAAGTTTGAGGATTTTTAAACTGGGCCATATGAAAACAATGTCATTTCTTCACCCAGTTTATTAAGTAGAAGCTTTCTGAACTTCTATGACATGGGATACCTGAAATTTTGTCAAAGCTAACAGTTATGATGTGAAATACTTCAAGTATCTATTGAAAGTATTTGATGCCTGGCCAGACACCCCTTTAACCATGACCATGGACAGAATCTCTGGCTTCAAAAGATAACCATTATGCAATCAGAAGGAGGCCTTCAGGATCTTAGCTTTGCAATGGTAAGGCCCAAGGTGACAGAGTCAAGGTGCAAAGGGCATCTTCTATGCCCAAGTAGGGCAAATCAGGCAAAACATCACTGCTTACAGAATTTCCCCTGAGGAAGACATATTTCCAACTGGGACTGCTGCTGCTTGTTATACCTCTCCCTCTCTCCTCTGAATTAATCTGGCTCCATATTGCCCACAGGATAGGATCCAAAGTTTGGTATGGTTCCATCATACATAGCACTTTGAACTATTTGCAGTTCCTCAAATACACCATAATCTCGCCTAACAACATGACTTTAAATATGCTGCTCTCAGCAACCAGAAATATCTTTCCTCTGTGATGACTTCTTACATATGTTTCAATATGAAACATAAATAATGCCTTCTCTATGCAAATTTTACCTGAAAACTCCATGTCTACTTCCTCTGTGTGTCTGAAATAACACTTATATTGCATTATGATTATGAAATCATCATTATATTATCATTCTATTCCACTAGATTATTATTCTATTCCACTAGATCATGACTTCCCTGAAGACAGAGATTACTGTGCTCATCTTTTTAGCTCCAGTGATGGACACGTGCTGTGCACATCATAAACGTCAAAAACACTTATTGAATTTGCAACCAGTTCAATAATTTAAAACAACAATATATCAGTTAAATGCTAATACATTTGGTGACTAGAATATTTTGCAGCTTTTAAATATCATCAACTACTGTTATGAGTCCTGGTTTGCAAAGATAAGAAAAATATGGAACAAAAGTTTAAATAAAATATAAAGTGAAAATAACAAGTTAGAGAATGCCATACATACATGCACTCAGTGGCTAAGCCATGTTCAACCTTTTGTGACCCCATGGACTGTAGCCCGCCAGGTTCTTCTGTCCATGGGATTTCATAGGCAAGAATACTCCAGTAGGTTGCCATTTTCTCCTCCAGGGAATCTTTTTGATTCAGGGATCGAACCTGCTACTTCTCTGTCTCCTGCATTGGCAGGAGGATTTTTTACCACTGAGCTACCTGGTAAGCTCCATACATATGGTGTCATACAATTTGTGTAATAGCTTAGTAAATATGCATATAATGCATATTATATGAACACAAAAAAAATATGTAAACCATATATACCAAATTGCTATAGTTGATAATGCCTGAAACCCATATATCATGTTTACGACTCTTTGTTTTTTATAATGAAAAGGTTTTACAGGAAGAAAATAGCAATAAGGATACATATATGCAAAATTAGGCTTCATCTTGTGAAACATTAGAAACAGTAAAGTGAAAGTCCAACTTAATTTCTTTATATCAGACAATCTTGGAAGCTTGAGTGTTGAGTACCCTTGTAAATGAAAAAAGAAAGATAGAGGTGAAAAGCATAGCAACCGGCCTATATCCATCACCTGGAACCATTTTATATGTTTTAAACTGAGACAGGGGATTCCCTGGTGGCTTAGATGGTAAAGCGTCTGCCTGCAATTGGGGAAGCCTGAGTTTGATCCCTGGGTCAGGAAGATCCCCTAGAAAGAAAAAATAGCAACCCACTCCAGTATTCTTTCCTGGAGAATTCCAGGGGCAGAGGAACCTGGCAGGCTACAATCCATGGGGTGGCAAACGGCTTGATATGACTGAGCGACTTTCACTTTTTCAGAGATTTGGGTGGAAAACATAAGAGGTCTTCAAATTCTTGAAGGGCTACTTTATGGCAAGGATATTGAAATATGGCCTGTTTTGGCCTGGGGGTTTTACTAAGATGACTATGTGAAACTTATGGAGAAAGACATTTAGATTTGGTATAAAAGGAGACCTTTTCTGTGGTCATCATTCTACAAAGATAGAAACAATTGGCCACATGGTTTCCTCATATTCACAATCTCTGAAGTTTTTCAAATACAATCTGGGAAAACACATGTTAGAGAACTTGCGCAGAAACTCACAGTCTGCTTGAAAGGGGAGTTAAATGCCCTCTAGGCTCACTTCCAGCAAGAAGGTTCTGATACTGTGAGATCAGAAGTTTCCAAAATAATTTAAAATTATTAGGACATGAAAAGCGTTTCTACAAAAAGTTATCCTTCTTATTAAATTTGGTTCAGATTACTCAGCAAAATGAAAAGAAATTCTCGAGACATAGTTCTGTTCCAAAACTTTCCAATAAATTCATTCATTCATAAATTTAAAATTTATTGAATGTCTGCTATGTATCAAGAATTTATATGGGAAAAATGAAGGGAAAAAAGGCATAGTCCAAATAATTTATGCTTTGATGAGGAAAAAAAAGTAGCTGTTATAATAAAACACAACATGTGGGTCATTGAAGATACATCCTCTGCTCAGTGGTGACACAAGAAGGACGCTATCAGGGAATTCTAACAGACGCAAGAATAGAGGTATGCAGAGGCATGAGTGAAGTGAAGTGAAGTCGCTCAGTCGTGTCCGACTCTTTGCGACCCATGGGCTGTAGGCTACCAAGCTCCTCCATCCATGGGATTCTCCAGGCAAGAATACTGGAGTGGGTTGCCATTTCCTTCTCCAGGGGATCTTCCCAACCCAGGGATCGAACCCAGGTCTCCCGCATTGCAGGCAGACGCTTTAACCTCTGAGCCACCTTTCTAAAAATTTTGGACTTTTCTTTGAGGACAATTGGGAACCACAGAAAGGACTGTCATCAAAGAATTAATACCAGGTTTGCACTAATGGTGGGAAGATTTGGGAGAATGGCATTGAAACATGTATATTATCATACATGAAATGAATTGCCAGTCCACGTTTGATGCATGAGACAGGATGCTTGGGACTTGTGCACTGGGATGATCCAGAGGGATGGGATGGGGAGGGAGGTGGGAGGGGGGTACAGGATGGGGAACACATGCACACCCACGACAGATTCATGTCAATGTATGGCAAAACCAATACAATATTGTAAAGTAATTAGCCTCCAATTAAAATAAATAAATTTTTTAAAAATTAAAAAAAAAGAGATAGTTGAAACTGTGATAAGAAGAGGAGATTCAGTTAAGGAAATACAACAGGATACCCAAGGAGTGGCCGAAGGAATAGCGATGCAGACATAGAGAGCAGATATGTGGACACAGCAGGGGAGGGGGGGACAAATTAGGAGATTAGGACTGACACACGTACACTCAGTTCAGTTCAGTCGCTCAGTCATGTCCGACTCTTTGCGACCCCATGAATCGCAGCACGCTAGGCCTCCCTGTCCATCACCAACTCCCGGAGTTCACTCAGACTCATGTCCGTCGAGTCAGTGATGCCATCCAGCCATCACATCCTCGGTCGTCCCTTTCTCCTCCTGCCCCAATCCCTCCCAGCATCAAAGTCTTCTCCAATGAGTCAACTCTTCACATGAGGTGGCCAAAGTACTGGAGTTTCAGCTTCAGTATCATTCCTTCCAAAGAAATCCCAGGTATTTTCATCAAGAGGCTTTTTAGCTCCTCTTCACTTTCTGCCATAAGGGTGGTGTCATCTGCATATCTGAGGTTATTGATATTTCTCCCGGCAATCTTGATTCCAGCTTATGCTTCTTCCAGCCCAGTGTTTCTCATGATGTACTCTGCATATAAGTTAAATAAGCAGGGTGACAATATACAGCCTTGACATACTCCTTTTCCTATTTGGAACAGTCTGTTGTTCCACGTCCAGTTCTAACTGCTGCTTCCTGGCCTGCATACAGATTTCTCAAGAGGCAGGTTAGGTGGTCTGGTATTCCCATCTTTTTCAGAATTTTCCACAGTTGATTGTGATCCACACAGTCAAAGGCTTGAAATAGATAGCTAGCGGGAAGCTGCTGTATAGCACAGGGAGCTCAGATCGATGCTCTATAATGACATAGAGGGGTGGGGTGGGAAGGTCGGAGGGAAAAGATATGTGTACACATATAACTGATTCACTTTGGTGTACTGCAGAAACTAACACAGGAGTGTAAAGCAATTATATGCCAATTTTTAAAAAAAGAAAAAGAGAGTCAGTAAGGAGATAGGAATCAACAGATTTTAGTGACCAATTGGAGATGGTGTTGAGAAAAGTAGTAAAATAGGACTACAATGAATGTGGGTTTACAACTGATGAGTCTATAAAAGATAAGGAAGGCAAAAAGGAAATTATTTCTGAGGAAAAATTAAAAAAATAAATACAAAACAGCAAACAAACACTAACAACACAAAAACTTCTCCTGTTGGAATTATTAAAAGAATAAACAAAGTGTCTTCTGAAGGACACACTCAAAGATCTTTTTCTGAAGCTTAAAGATCTGAGCTGGAGACACGTATCTGGGAGTCCTCACAACACAGATTTTGAGGAATCTTTGGATATGGATGATACAGCCAGAAAAAGAGAATATAACAAGAAGAGGAGGAAGAACAGAAATCTATAGACCTCGTATATTTAGGAGAAACCTGCAAAGGCAACATGATGGCTAGTGAATCAGACACCATGTCTGACCTTACACCTCAACATAACCTGCTCTGCTAGATAAATCATACAAAGCATGCTTTTAAGTACTTCAGTGACAAAGAAAGATTTATCAGCAGTTAAAACAAATTGAAAGTGGTATATAGAAGACTGAAATTGTCTTCACTCCGAGGGTTTTTGCTTCATGTGGGTGATATGGCACTTGGCTTTTTTTATACCCCCTCAAGGTGCAGACTTCTCTGATGACTCAACAGGTAAAGAATCCACCTGCAATGCAGGAGATGGAGGAGATGTGGGCTCGATCCTTTGGTCACAAAGATTCCCTAGAGAAGGGTATGGCAACCCACTCCAGTATTCTTGGCTGGGAAATCCCATAGACAGTGGAACCTGGTGGTGTTCAGTCCATGGATCTGCAAAGGAGTCGGACATGACTGAGTGACTAAGGGCACAAGGTACAGGGAACAAAAGACAAAACCTAGAGTCTGTACAGTTTGGGAATTCTAACAGACACCAAGATAAAGCTGAGTTCTCCAGATAGTCCATCCTCATAATAAGGGTAAGCAAAACTGATTTATCTCCTCCTGAGAAAGCCATGCAGGAAAGAAATTCACCATCTTAAACTTCAATGCCAAGTGGAGAGAAGGGGGGCAAAAAATCCTCCCTTTAAGAATTCATAAGTGCCACCTACGGCCTTACTGATAACACCTAGGTATTCTAGAACCCTCCTTGCTGAGAATTTTGCTTCAAATGGTTCCATACAGACTTATGAAAAAGAGGCAAATAGGCCTTCTAAAAGTTAAGGATATAATGAAGTAAAAAATTCCCTGAAGATTTTGAAATAAAGTTGGCCAGATTAAATTAATATATCTTCTGTCTCTTCCCTTGAAACCCTGTCACAAGGTCAATAAATCCACATGGACAGTGAGGACAAGAAAAGAAATGCTTATAAAGATTTCTGGAAAATCTAGAAAAATCTGGAAAATAGCTAGATGAGGGGTAACAGAGAGTTGAGCCAAAAGAAGCTGACTTTTAAACTGGACGTGGACAGAGCAGAAAACTAATCTATTTAATACTTCAGAATTCCCCCAAAGGCTCCAACAATTGACTACCAACTACCATGGGATGCTGGTGGGATGCTGCTGGAGGTATAAAACAAGGAGGATATGTCAAGTTATGTTAGAAGTTAATTAAATTCTCCAGGTTTCCTTCTCTGGGTGCCTTCCTTTATATGACTGCTAAATCTCTTATCTTGGAATGTTAGACACTATATTAAAATGTCAAATCAAATCAAGACTCTGTGGGTTTCCACAGAGAAATTAAATAAATTTAAACATGTCATTGGCCAGGAGACACCTCCCACCCAAAAACCCATATCCATTGCCTAAACCTAAATCCTCGAGAAGGCAATGGCAACCCACTCCAGTACTCTTGCCTGGAAAATCCCGTGGATGGAGGAGCCTGGTTCACTGCAGTCCATGGGGTCGCTAAGAGTTGGATACGACTGAGCGACTCCACTTTCACTTTTTACTTTCATGCATTGGAGAAGGAAATGGCAACCCACTCCAGTGTTCTTGCCTGGAGAATCCCAGGGACGGGGGAGCCTGGTGGGCTGCCATCTATGGGGTCGCACAGAGTCGGATACGACTGAAGCGACTTAGCAGCAGCAGCAGCAAACCTAAATCCCACACCTCTTATGCAACCTGGCTCCCAGAATACTGGTCTGGAGGCCCTACCCTCCAGAAAAATCTGAAAAATCTAATAATCTCAAATGAAACACCTACAATTCTGATGTCAGAAATGTCCCAAATGAAATGCTCAGCTACATTGTCCTTCAGTGAACTTCACTGTCAGCAGTACTCAGAGGCTTTCACTATCCTTGACCATGTGCATAGAATCAGCAATTAGCCCACACCCTGGGAAAGCCTCTAACATAAGGCGTAAAGACAAAAGCAAATATAGAGGAAGGAGTTCACTGATGGGATAGAGAAGATGAATGGAAAGAAAACTATTTAATATCCTTCTATAAATAGGAAGTATGATAAACCATAAAATAAGAATACAATGCTATAAAAAGGAATAGTCAGGAGATTTAAAAGAAGCTCTCAGTAATTAGAAGTATAAGAGCGGAAATTTAAAAAAAAAAAAAAAAAAAAAAACTTTATAGAGGTGCTGAAAGATGGAGTCAAATTAATGTCTGAGCAAAAAAGAAAGAAGACCAGTCTGGGAGATGTAACTTCCAGAGAATGGAAACTTGAAAAAGAGAGAACAGAGAAAACCAAGTGGAAGCAATCATCCAAAAATTAACTCCAGAGTATTTCCCACAACTGAAGGATATGTGTTTCTTTACCAGAAAGACTTTTTGAGAGCCACATTCTCATCTTTTATCATAAGAAGCCAATAAATAATTCCTAAACTGACCAATGATAAGAATGCATTCTAATACTATTGAAACAGAGCAGGACCCTATGGTCTTTGCCCCCCACGTCCTCAGCCTGCCTTTGTCTGCGGAAAAACTTTAGCCAAAGAATAAGTTTAACCAGAGAAGTGAGAAAAACATAAACAAAGGAAAACAGTTAAAAGAGACCAAATAGTAATAGTTAAGTTAGTAAGCACAGTCAAGGACCTTTAGTTCCTTCTCAAGGCCTATAGACAATATTCTGAGCCATATCCTGTGAGCTCTCTTACAGAGACTGAAACTCTAACCAGGTGGAAGAAGCTAACTACAGGATGACCAGACTGTTGTTATCATATGAGCTGCCACAGTTCCAAGAATCGGCCTCAAAGAAATGGAAACAGCCCCTGGAACTGAAGATTAACTGCACCTAAAACAATTAAGGAAAAGCTGGTCAGACCACTACATGACCAATTTCAAGATGACTGTCGGCACTCACTATACTGCTTCTGCATGTAGCTCCCTCCCTCAGCCTATCAAAGCTCTTGCCCGCTAATTGTCAGGGCAGGAAGGTCAGTCAGCCTCTGGATAGAGGTTTCCCCTTCCCCCTGGTTGTATTCTGCATGATAAGTTACTTCGCTCATGTCTGACTCTTTATGATCCCACTGACTGTAGCCCACCAGGTTCCTCCATCCATGGGATTCTCCAGGCAAGAATACTGGAGTGGGTTGCCATTTCCTTCTCCAGGGGATCTTCCTGACCCAGGAATTGAACCCGTGTCTCCTGCATTGCAGGCAGATGATTTACCCACTGAGCTATGAGGGAAGCCCTCTTCAGTCTTGAGGCTGAGCAATTACAATATTGTTGGGCTTCAGGTGTACAGCCCAACAAATGCCAGAGTCATCAGATAAAAGAACCAAAATAACTGTTTTTGAGAATAGGAAAGTGAACAGGGGGAGACTCCAGGGACTGCTATTTTTCATCGTTTTTAGAATTATTCACTTTTTTGCACAATTATCAATTAAATAAAAACAAAAAAGTAAAATCATCCTGAATGGATAGATTTAATGGCAGATTCAACCCATACTGACAAAAAGAGAACTAATTAGCTAGAAAAATAGAAAACATGAGAAGGAGGTTAAGATAAGGAGAACATGTGTGAAGGCCTATCATACACCTAATTGGAGTCCCAGAAGAAAAAAACTGTTACCTCTGGGAGGAAATTTTTGAAGCATTATGACTGAGTTTTCTAAAATGAATGGAAGACTTCAATGCTTGGCTTTAGAAATCCCAAAGAAAGGTTAAAAGACAAATCAGGAGGTGAGGGTATCATAGAATATAAAAAAGGCAAATTTTCTAGGATAAGCCCTAGATCCACAATTCTGATTATTTCCCCTATCCTGTCAGCATTTCTTGACTAAAATGTGTAAGCATATTTGATTAGACCATTTTAAAAATTTTATGTACACTATGCAAAATATTTTAATATTGACAAACATGCATCTAGACACACACAGAGTAAACTGTTGTGGGGGGCTAATGTTATTGGCAAACTCCACTGGAGCAATTAGACTAATTTCTAAATAAAGACATTTATTGCTGTGTAGTTGCTAAGTCATGTTCAACTCTTGAGACCCCATGGACTGTGGCCCTCCAGGCTCCTCTATCCATGGGATTTTCCAGGCAAGAATACTTGAATGGCTTGCCATTTCCTTCCCAGGGTATCTTCTGGACCCAAGGATTGAACTCATGTCTCCTGCATTGGCAGGCAGATTCTTTGCCACTCAGCCACCACATTGCTTCATCAATCAGTCAGTCAGTTCAGTTGCTCAGTCGTGTCTGACTCTTTGTGATGCCATGGATTGCAGCATGCCAGGCTTCCCTGTCCATCACCAACTCCTGGAGTTTATTCAAACTCATGCCCATTGAGTTGGTGATGCCATCCAATTGTCGCCTCCATTGTCCCCTTCTCCTTGCACCTTCAATCTTTCCCAGCATCAGGGTCTTTACAAATGAGTCAGTTCTTCACATCAGGTGGCCAAAGTATTGGAGTTTCAGCTTCAGCATTAGTCCTTCCAATGTATATTCAGGACTGATTTCCTTTAGGATGCACTGGTTGCTTCATAGCTAAAGAAGAAAAAAAAAAATTTCCTTTTGATGGTCTTCCTAGGACACCTTGCCTGAGATACAATGGAAAAGCAGCTTGAAACATTTAAGTTATGCCTATTGAATACCACCACAACTAGCTGAAAAGTGAAAATATGACAGATTCAGTACTTTATTTTGCTTACATGATAAAAACCATTCTAACTCATTCAACATATTAAATTAGTTATTTTGGCATAATGTAGGGGGAAAAAAAAACTTTGGTTTATCTAATTAGGGAGTTAATTTCTTTACTCTTTCCTTAGCAACCAGGTTTCTATTTATTATCCAATCATTATTAATTTCTACTTGGATGACCAGGTATCATTTAGGCAGTATAAGCATCATTACAAACCATTAACCCTGCATCAGACTGCAATGAAATTCTTTTGCCCTCAAAAAATTAAATGATTTGAAAAGTTAATGTGCATGGCAATCAGAATCATGTGTAAGGCACTGGCGACAAAAAGAACATAGATTTTTTAAAAAGCTGATTAATTTCTTTGTTATTTTAAAGCATGTCTTTAGTGGTTGCCACGTTGCAGAGGGAGATTAAAAACAAAAACACCATCTTAATTGGCAGCAAGTGCTGCTTGTTGAAAGTATTACAAACTATGGTGAAATGCAAAACATAAGAATACCTGTACTAATGCATTTTGGATGTAGGGTGGGGATGGAAAGTAAAAATAAGACCTGTGATCAAGCAACAAGTTTCTTTTGGAAGGCGGTTGCAAATTTAACACACCTTGGTAATATGATAGTCTTACAAATATTTCCTTAGATGATATTCTGTAGAGAACAAGAGCTTATCAGAGCCTTTATTTCACCATTTTTTGATTGTCAAATCTAAGTGGTGAACTAATAGCTTCTTTACTTGTAAAAGAATATTATAATCAATTTCCTCTCCTAAATGTTCTTCTGGGTTGACCTCAGAATTACCTTGGTCATTGCAAATACCTCCTCAGACTTTTTTATTAAACCCTTTTAGGGGCTGCCCTTCTTTACAACTGCTGAAAAAGGTCCATAATTTCCTTCTGGTATCTCTTTGTTTACTACACCTTTTTCAAATAAACACATTAAGTGTGAGTGATAGAAGAAAACCACCTTATTTTTTTTTTTTTGCATCAGCCAGGTTCCTCCAAGAGACCGCAGAGTTGACTAAATTAAAATGAAAGCTAAGAAGTACAGCACTCTGTCTGGGGAACGCCGTGTGATATTCCCTCAGGACATGACAATAGGCATGAATAATGTCCATTTAATTTGAAGTTGCAGTTGAAGTAAATAGATTGTTAATGAATTTTGCTATTTATCTTTGTTTTGTTTTGGCCTCAGTCGATAAAGATAAGCAGTCAAGATGATGAGCAGTGGGTCTCAGCTGATTCTATTGAAAATCCAATTAAAAGGATCTTCTCATCTTAGATGATATTGGAATTCTAAAACATTAGGATGCTTCCATTAGTTAGGACAACTGTAATTCAAAGCCGAGCTAGGAAAAGAAGTGGTGTTTAATTCGCTTGTCAATAGGCTATTGTTTAATGTTATTCACCTCAAATCAAACTTGCTCTAAGACAAATGTTCATGCTTTTATTAGCTGTACTCTGTGACATGGCATTCAAATAAGCAAAGGACTAATACATCAAAGTGAAGGGATTTGAACCATAGCATCTATTCTTTCTGGGCATCCATGATATAAAAATGATTCTTTTTTATTACAAAGTCCTCAATAAAAAATAACATTCCTTGAAGTGTGAAAATAAACTATTTACTGTTACTCTGAACACACCACTTTTAGTATTATTTTGCATATGGAAAACTATAACTCCTCTATATTCTCATAATTTTCATTATTTATACATTGTACCAGTTATATGTGTCTTTTATACAAATCTTTCCACTTACAAATTGTATTTTATGTATTTTTAAATTCCTATTTAAAACAGTTAACATAAACAATTATTTTGTAATGTGTGGAGACTGAGTAGATGAATGGGGAGGTGGAAATATTGGGTTGCCAGTGCCAGAAAGACAGACTAGGCAGGCTAGAACTTGTTCCTGGTTTCTGACATAGCATCTCATGATAGCTCTCCATTTTTTTGGAAAATCGTGTTGAGTATAGTTGACTTACAATGTTGTGTTAGTTTCTACTGTATGGCAAAGGGATATGCTAACTATACATCCTCAATAAACTTCCTGCCTGCTATGGAAGATAGTAGTATTAGTATTAGACACTCAGTCGTGTCCAACTCTTTGCGACACCATGGACTGTAGTCTGCCACGCTCCTCTGTCCATGGGATTCTCTAGGCAAAAATACTGGAGTAGGTTGTCATTTCCTTCTCTAGGAGATCATCCCAACCCAAGAATCAAACCTGGGTCTCCCACATTGCAGGCAGATTCTTTACCATCTGATCCACCAGGGAATCCCATGGAAGATAAGACAGTACAAATATGAATATGACAGTAAACGTTATATCCTGAGTAACTCAAATGCCTCATGGACTGTGGCATGCCAGGCTTCTCTGTCCTTCACTATCTCCTGGAAAGTTCAAATTCATGTCCATTGAGTTGCTGATGCTATCCAACCATCTCATCTTCTGTCACCCTCCTCTTCTCTTGCCTTCAATCTTTCCCAGCATCAAGGTCTTTTCCAAAGAGTTGGCTCTTTGCATCAAGTAGCCAAAGCATTGGAGCCTCAGGTTCAGTATTAACTGTTTCAATGAATATTCACGGTTGATTTCCTTTAGGATTAACTGGATTGATCTCCTTGCAGTCCAAGGAACTCTCAAAAGGCTTCTCTAATACCACAGTTTGAAAGCATCAGTTCTTCAGCACTCTCACTTCTTCATGGTCCAACTCTTAACATCCGTGCATGACTACTGGAAAAACCATTGCTTTGACTATACAGACATTTGTCAGCAAAGTGATGGCTTTGCTTTTTAACATGTTCTCTATATTTGTTATAGTTTTCCTTCCAAAGAGCAAGCGTCTTTCAATTCCATGGCTGCAATTGCCGTCCGCAGTGATTTTGAAACCCAAGAAAATAAAATCTGTCACTATTTCTACATTTTTCCTTTCTATTTGCCAAGAAGTGATGGAACCAGATGCCATGATCTTCGTTCTTTTAATGCTGAGTTTTAAGCCAGCTATTTTACTCTCTTCTTTTACTCTCAACAAGAGACTCTTCAGTTTGGCTTCATTTTCTGCCACTAGAGTGGTATCTGTATAGCTAAGGTTGTTGACGTTTCTCCTGGCAATCTTGATTCCAGCTTGTGATTCATCCAACTCCGCATTTCACACCACGTTCTCATGGCAACCCACTCCAGTATTCTTGCCTGGAGAATCCCATGAACGGAGGAGCCTGGTGGGCTACAGTCCATGGGGTCGCAAAGAGTCGGACACGACTGAGCGACTTCACCTTCACCTTCTCTGCATATAAGTTAAATAAATAAGGTGACAATATACAACTTTGTCATATTCCTTTCCCAGTTTTGAACCAGTCAGCTGTTCCGTATAAGGTTCTAACTATTGTTTCTTGACTTGCACATAGGTTTCTCAGGAGGCAGGTAAGTTGGGTCTGGTATTCCCATCTCTTTAATAGTTTTCCACAGTTTGTTGTGATCTACATATTCAAAGGCTTTAGCATAGTCAATGAAGCAGAAATAGATGTTTTTTCTGGAATTCCTTTGTTCTCTCCATGATCCAACAAATGTTGGCAATTTGACCTCTGGTTCCTCTGCCTTTTCTAAACCAAGCTTGTACATTTGGAATTTCTCAGTTTAACATACTGCTAAAGCCCAACTTGAAAGATTTTGAGTATAGTCAAAATGTATAAAATTTACAAAAGATAATCAAAATGTACAAGAATATATGCCATTCAACAATAGTATATATTTATCTGTCAAATTCCATGCCACATTATCCATTAATATCAGCATTTAAGCCACGATACATTCTAAGTCTAAAGATTATTCTGGCAAATTTTGACCACTAGAAGTTAAGCATAGCATCACAATGATAAACACATGGTCTTAGTCTCTTTTGCAATTAAAAAAAGTCAGCATAATTTTGAAACACATTTGATAATCCCAGAGTTTATTGTCCATTCACTATTTGGCTGAACTCATACTTGTTTTTGTATGACTGCTAATTAAATGAGTGCTAGTCCCTCAGGACTCAAAAATTGGTCCCAGAAATCTCATCTAGTTCTGAGTAGTCTATGATCAATATGCCAAGAGTTTTGGCAACACTACTATCTTGAATTACATAACACAGCAAAAGACACATGATCATTCAGGTTCACAGTAACTTTTCATTACAATGTTCTCTAAGGGTATAATCTTTTTTGAGAATATTTTACATAAGAAATTCAGATAAAAATTTAAAATTCAACCAGCTCTGGTGGTATTGAGGCAAATGACTTCTCATGTGGAGGTCTATTGAAATAGCAGTCAGATGAATAAATGCCTTCAATTCTTGGCCATGTTACCATGAGCTCAAAAATGACAATGACTTTATAATTTAACTTCACTACCCAGCAACATACAAGCTTCTTTTGACATCAAGTATATTTTGACATTAATTATGTTTCTCAGCTTCAGAAACATTAAAATTAAATTGAGTGTTTTAGAATTGAAAAATAGTATGACCCATAACTTGTATTAATTTAATAAAACCACATTTCCCATTTTTATACTTGCCTAATCTGTTGGATACATTTCACATTCTTTGATGCACCCAGATAGTTGCTAAACTCTGACCAACAGATTCACATTCCTGATTTTCTGATTTTAATAAAACTATAGATTTTCTATATAAAATCACTAGAAATCATTATAGGAGATCTCCAAAGTCAATGAAGGGGGCTGAGTCTGAGTGGTTTCTTGCTCATATAGAGGCCGTCCAAAAAGCAGAATGTGTGGTAAGTCCAATCAACAAAATTTTGTCTTAATGACATTAACTTTCCAACTTAGTTCAAAGTCTAAGTATAAAGGATGGTGATAAATAAAAGTGAAAGTAAACATTATGATAATGGGCACATGGCATCTATGAATGCCAGTAACAACAGCAAATGTTATACAAGGGAAATCTAGTCTAGGGAAATTGTTGAATACAAATTATATCTCTTCTTGTAAGGTAACAAAAAATATCCAAGTGAAAATATTTATTTGGTTTTTCAGAAATGAGATAAATTCTGTGGTTAAAGGGGACTCTTAGTAACTATTGGAACAATTTGGAGAGGAATAGAGGCAATAATTGAAGCCACAAAAATGAATTACTTTTAAAAATAGTCATAAAAATTAGAGTTTGTGTTCAAGCTTAACAAATTTTGCACATGTAGCCCTCAATTTCTTTATCAGAAACATGTTCCTTGTATTTGTCAAATGTGATGAGGTCCAATCAGCTCTGCATTGGGCAGCTTAGACCACATTGCCCTAGCATTGCTCTCAATGACTAGTCCTAACATACCTTGAATCCCACAATTTAATTTGTTCTTCATCTTTGTGGTTTCCAACTACATGATTTTCCTTTCCCTCTAAGGCCTTACTTCTGCATTCAGATTATAATTTAGACTCACTTCTATGTTCTTATTTTTCAAGGTATCTATAATTTGACTTTTTTTTTTTTTTTCTGTAGCTCTATTGTCTTCAACAACCCTGTATGAAATCTCCACATTAGGACTCTATCTCAATGCACCTTTCTAAAAATATATGTATGTATGTATTTATTTATTTTGCTGCTCTGGGTCTTCATTGTGGCATGTGGAATCTAGATCACTGACCAGGGATCAAAGCCAGGCCCTCTGCATTGGGAGCTTGGATTCTTAGGCAATGGAGCACCAGGGAAGTTCCTCATTGCACCTTTCTATGTGTATTGCCATTTATTTTAGGATAAATTTCTTCAGTAAGACTCACATCAATTGTCCTAATTGAAGACCACTAATTCCTACAGTGAAGAGAATAAGATTGAGCATGAAAAGCAAGGTTTCATTACAATAGGAAAACCTTCAAGATAAAAATAAGTTATCCTGAAAATTTCATATAATTTTAGGAGTTGGTGATGGACAGGAAGGCCTGGCGTGCTGCGATTCATGGGGTCGCAAAGAGTCGGACATGACTGAGTGACTGAATTGAACTTAACTGAACTAAAAAGTAGAAAAAGTGACAAACTATGAAATATCTATCCAATATCAATTTATATCTATAGCTATGTATTGCTTGCTATCATAAAATCGACAAAATGTATGAACTCTACAAAATAATTGCATATGTAATCATTCATATATATTTATTGCCAATCACATATAGTTCATTAAGGTGAGGTGAGGTGAAGTCACTCAGTCGTGTCCGACTCTTTGCGACCCCGTGGACTGTAACCTACTAGGTCTCTCTGTCCATGGGATTCTCCAGGCAAGAATACTGGAGTGGATTGCCATTTCCTTCTCCAGGGGATCTTCCCAACCCAGGGATTGAACCCAGGTTTCCCACATTGGAGGCAGACACTTTAACCTCTGAGCCACCAGGGAAGCCCATAGTTCATTAAACTTATACATAAATTTAATCTTAACCAAATAAACATGGCTAAGATTATTTAAATATACTTACCTCATATATACAAATAAGTAAATTGCTATATGTCAACAATTATAAAAAGTATAATGCTTATAGAGCAAATCATTTGCAAATCTGGTTAATATTAATTGCTTGGATTTGAAATTATTAGAACAAAACAGATTTCATTTTTTTGCAAAATAATTAACTTTATTTTAAAATTTATACCATAAATAATAACCAACCCCTACCAAGTTTCAAACAACATTTTTAATACTCTGTTTTGAATCCTGGATTTCTTAGTCAAATATAGCAAATTAAACCCCCAGTAGAGAAAATTTTCTTCATTTCTTGGAAAACCTTATATTGTATAAACTGCTTGCACAATATTAATCTTAGTAACCATAGATTTTAATTTCATTCCAAATGACATTTATAGGAAATGCACATAAATGTTAAGCTATATCCAGCTTATAATTTGGGCAAGTATAAGGAAACAGAAAATTAAATATTTCTCTCTGATTTCAAAATGATTCCATGGGGAAGAAAGTAAATTTGAAACAAAATCACAAGTCTTGCACAGGCTAGGAGAAACTGATTTCTGTAACTAGTATCACCCACCACTGGTGGCCAAGAGTCCAGATGGATTCTAACATTAAACATGCTTATTCTGAGCTGTTAGCACCAGTTGCCTAACCACTGAAAATTCAGAGACAATCAGCTCTTTGTTGGAAACCTCAGACACAAACCTGTGGCAAGAGAGATAAACAGGGAAACACATATTTCCAGATAATATCTCAAAGTTATTTTATCAGCCGTTCTGGAATACCTTGATTCACTGAATCAACCCTGAAATGCTGTTACCAAGGGATCACAATGCAAAACAGGGAAGTATCTATTATCCTTCTCTTCTGTGATTTGTTTCTCATTATCCCAAAATAGAATGGGAAATTATGCTGCATTTTAAACTAATAAATTAATAACTGATTATTATAGTTAGGAAAAGGGGGATTGTATATATGTATATAAAAGAGAAATATATATATATTCCCTGAGATGGGGGGATGGGAAGAAGGCTAACTCTGTCACCCAATCCCTTCCATCAGGAAGTAATCTCTTTTGAACACCATGGGGGAATGCCATGGGCCAGGACTGGGGCCTGGTGTGGGTGGGTGGAGCATCCCCTTTTTTTTTTTTTTTTTCAGCCTCAGCTGCATTTTTTATGGAGAAGGCACTAGCAACCCACTCCAGTACTCTTGCCTGGAAAATCCCATGGACGGCGGAGCCTGGTAGGCTGCAGTCCACGGGGTTGCTAAGAGTCGGACATGACTGAGCGACTTCATTTTCAATTTTCACTTTCATGCATTGGAGAAGGAAATGGCAACCTACTCTAGTGTTCTTGCCTGGAGAATCCCAGGGATGGGGGAGCCTGGTGGGCTGCCATCTATGGGGTTGCACAGAGTTGGATACAACTGACGCAACTTAGCAGCAGCAGAAGCATTTTTTTTTTTTAATTAAAAGATATTTAGAAATCACCTTCCATAGTGATTTGGTTCAGTCAATGCATTTACTTTAGACAATAAAATGGCAAAATATAGCCTAAGAAGCATTATCTGAGGGTACCATGATGGCATCAATGTGACCTTAACATGAACCCAAATGACTGGTTTAGGTTTAAAAGTTCCTTTGTGTGTCTCATCCTGGGTAAACTGTCTTCAAACTGAATAACACACTGCAGGTTGAAGCAAATACTTCTGGTCTAGCAAAACTGCAAGGCAGACAGAAACAGTACTGGATTCAGATCTCTCTAGCATCTATGGGTTAAACCAAGAATGAAGGTTTTGACACAATCATTTATATATGCTGTTGTTTAGTCACTAAGAGTCATGTCTGACTCTCTGTGACCCATTGGATTGTAGCCCTTCAGGCTCCTCTGTCTATGGGATTTCCTAGGAATCTGCTGCCAAGGCCGGAGACACAGGAGATGCGGGTTTGATCCTTGGGTCAGGAAGACCCCTTGAAGAAGGAAATGGCAATCCACTTGAGAATTCTTGCCTGGAAAATTCCATGGACTGAGGAGCCTTGTGGGCTACAGTCTATGGGGTCACAAAGAGCCCGATAGACTTAGTGACTAAACACTAACAGCTGCATATCCACACACACACACACACACATGTATATATATAAAGAGCTGACTCATTTGAAAAGACTCTGATGCTGAGAAAGATTGAGGGCAGGAGGAGAAGGGGACGACAGAGGATGAGATGATTGGATAGTGTCACTGAGTCAATGGACATGGGTTTGGGTGGACTCCGGGAGTTGGTGATAGACAGGGAGGCCTGGCGTGCTGCAATTCATGGGGTCGCAAAGAGTCAGACACGACTGAGCGACTGAACTGAACTGAATGTATATATAAAACACTGAACCTAGAAACTTAAGTCTCAGAAGAAAGGACCCACAATCATGTACATAGGGAAAGAAAAGTCCATCCATTAAACAATGTCATAAAAGACATTTATCAAAATAGACCTATAGGAATAGGTAAGATTTTTAGCAAGTCAACTAGGATGAAATGGGGATCTTCCCAACCCAGGGATCAAACGCAGGTCTCCTGCATTCCAGGTGGATTCTTTATAGTCTGAGCCACCAGGGAAGTCTATCCGAGGGGACAACATAGACAAAGAACCTTATGTTGAGGAAACAGCCATCCAAATTCAGGAGACTAATAAGAGCCCCCTACAATTTTGGGAGCTGCATACTAGGTACAGCCAATATTCTACACAGAGCTAGAAACTGTGATCTAATTTCCCAAATAAGATTATGAGGATAATGTTATTAACATCCCCATCATTTTACAGATGAAGAAATGAAGGCACAAAGTATTCACATAACTTGCTTCAGAGAACACAACGGGTATGGGGAGACAAAATGTGAACTCAGGTTGGAGTGATTGTCAAGCTCATATTCCTAGCCGTTAGGCTATACTATGTATTGGACAAACAGGAGGACTTAAACCAGAACCCTTGCTGGGCTCCCAGACTGAAGAGTTTGTATAGGCATTTCTCCAGCAGTGCGTTTGTATAACATGAATTGGAAAGAATATGATTGACTAGTTAAAGGGTAAGATTGGTGCTACTGCAGCAGCTGTTGGGTTGGTGCTGTGACTGGGGAGAAGCACCTTGCTCAGTGGAAAAACGTTATCGAGTAAACAGTGTAGGAACTCACACCTGCTCGGTGTGCAGTAAATGGATGCTCAGCTGGTGTCCTTTCTTCTGTTTCATGCTGGAGGTTGTAAACAGCACCAGCACTCATTTCGATTGTACAAAGTTTATTGACTCTTGTCTGATCTTACATGCTCTTCAAAATTTTCCCAGAGATGTTTCCATTTATGTTTGCCTGCTTTGATCAATCAGTTTCTTATTTTTAGTGTTTGCAAAATACAACTATGGCCATTTTTAAGATCTTCATTACTGAAATTTCTGAAGAAAATATAATTTGGTTATTGCTGGCTTGGCATTATTTACTCCCTCTCTCATTTACTCCCTCTCTCACTTACTCCCCTCCACCCTCAGCCCATGCTCATTGAAACCATTAGTTTTATGATACAATTTTTAACTTATAAGTTTTTTTTAGTAATAGTAGTGTTATGTACTAGGATAAGAAATTTAATTCAAAATTTAATATGCAATGTGGAAGCAGTAATGGTTTCTGAGCAGGTAAATGTTATATTAGATCCCATGAATTAGAAAGATTAAACATCCTGTGTAGGCAGATTGCAATGAAGCAAAAAAAAAGAGAAAGAAAGAATGCAGAAAAATTAGTCAAAGATGCCTACATTTGGAATCTATGTATCCCAGAGAATAGCAGTAACATTAATAACCCCAACCATGAAGACATAAGGACAAGTGTGATTAAAAACATCTCAAACTAACCATATTTTAGAAATACACATAATTCTCCTGTCATGAAATTTAGTTGTCTGTAATAAATTCAAATGTCACATTGTTTCCTCAAGGGCACACATTCCAGCCTAAAAAATTATTTATAAGAAACAATTAAAATCAGTCTCTTTAATAATTGAGTTGTTTTTTTTTTCATAGGCACCCTGTTTCTCTGTGTTTTTGAAGAGGCTGTGCCTAATGCTATGAATAGACAATTATGTGCAATGCCTATTATAAAGTACCTCCTGGTTAAACTCATCTACTGCTGTGTTACCATGGAATTTAACTCTTAGCAATGAAGCATAAAAGCTATACTAAAATCGCACTTAAAATCCATCTACTTATTGGAAGTCTCTTTATTTCTTCTACTGATAATAATTTCTACAATATATTTTCAATAATCAAAATTAGAATTACTTCAATCATTAGAGATCAAATGTTAATCCTAAGGCATTTTCTCACAAGCAAAGACCTTTGAACATTAAAATTAATTATCTAGTTATATCAGCACAAATCAAAGGTAAAATTTCACATTATCATGAGGGGGCATTTGCCATAAGATATAATTAATTATTGATCAGTTTTCCAACAAAAAAAAAAAAAAAAAAAACATTCCTAGCTGTCTATAAATGTACATTTGATAGTTTTTCAGTGGAATTGATAAATTATGGGTTAATCTCAACTCACATTCCTTAGATGAACACATGTCTAGAAATCCTCTAAATGCAATAATCAGTTGGAATATGTCTGAACAGTTTGACACTATCTTTTGACAAATTCCTTTGTTCTCTTGTGAGCTAGTACGATTTCTGCAACTTCTGTTTGTGTCTATAGCAGACCTTTCTTATGAGGCAAGAACAGGTCATGAAACCAATGCATTGCCCAAGTCTATTAATATTTTGAATTCTGAACCTTAAATCTTAACAGAATAGTTATGTTTGGTAAGCTTTGTTTTATTCTTTTTCAAGGCAGGAATAAATTTGGTTACTCTAGTAAATATTAGCTGAAAGGATTGAATAATATCTTAATAAACAATCTGAGTAGGATAGATATGTGCATAGGTTTCCCATAGAAGCAAAAACATTCATTGAATAATTCGTAATTCAGTAAGACTTTAACGATCATTGAGTTTTTTTATTATTATTTTCATGTTTCCTACTATGAAAGTGAAAGTCACTCAGTTGTGTCTGACTCTTTGTGACCCCATGTCCGTGGAATTCTCCAGGCCAGAATACTGGAGTGGGCAGCCTTTCCCTTTTCCAGAAGATCTTCCCAACCCAGGGATCAAACCCAGGTCTCCCACATTGCAGGTGGATTCTTTACCAGCTGAGCCACAAGGGAAGCCCTCCTTCTACTGTAACACGTTTCTATTTATGTTGAGAACACATATCTGATTGCTTAAACATCTTTATTCATTTCCTCTTCCAACTGTCATAAGTGTATAATTTTATTCCATAATTTCATTTAGGTTCATATAAGAGATCTGTAGCAGTATAGCAATATCATGTACCTCACATTCAATGAAGGTGATTATTTTCCCTCAAATGGAAAAGCTGGTGTGGTTAAGGCCAGTGCACTTTTGGTACGGAAATGCCATACTAAAAGATAGCCCAAAGATGACTGAAAAATATGACTCTTCCATAATAAGACATCAGAACAACTCTGGGGAACCACCTACTGTAGAAAAACAGCTAATCTGATAAAAGGCTGTGAAGCAAACTGACTCTGAAGCATTTTTTCCCTGTGGGACAAGGCAGACCTGTCTGGTTCTTTCGGTTGCCACTGAGCCTACTTTTGGAAACAAAACCTGATAAATAATCAGTCATTTGCCTATAATGTCTCTTTACCTTAAACAGAATTTAATCCCCTAAAACAATGGTTTTCTACTTTAGATGCATATCAAATACCCAGGGAATATCTTGCTCTGCGAGTTATCCAAAACCAATTAAATCAAAATCTCCAGACAGAAGTTGGAACAGAATTTGGTGTTTTGTGAGAGTTCTCTGTGGTTGTTTGAATCACTGCCCTAAGACAGAGGTCATATGTGTCTAATTCTCTGGGTCCTTTTGCCTCCAAGTCATTTTGCCGGGTTGTGACCCTGCTCCTGATGGACGCCCATGGCGAGCCCAAATCACCTATCGCCTAGTTTGCTGCCTCCAAGGATACTGGATACACACTTGTTAAAAATCAAAGATAAGAGAATTTAGAGGAAGGATTAAAACATAGTAACAGAATAAGGGGACTAAAATAAATTATTCTGAAAGGGAAGCAAACAAATGCTGAAGAGGTCATGCATAAGGTACAAGGGAACAGAAATAAGCCTTATTAAGGAGGCATACTGTACAGAGTTGTAGAAAACAAAATCTTTATCCAACTATGAGTAAGCCTCCTCCATACAGATATTCATCTCTAACAACCCCTGAAGAGTCTACTTAATTCAAGACTTTACAAAGACAGATATTGATTGACAGTGACTGAATGTGGGATGAGAATAATACAGAGTCGGTTTCTGGATAAGCACACACACAACCCACACACGTGATACAATTTTCCTATTAACTATGAGCTTCTCCTCCCTAACTAATTGGTGGACTCCTTAACCTTGTGAAAGCAAAGTAGTTGCTTCGCGTGGGCCAGCATTCACTGGTAGGTTAGAAATAGCCTCAAGTAAGTACTGAGGAGTATTGTGGAGGTATGCTAGGATCAACACGAGACAAATGCCCAATGAATGAGCAATGCCTGACATGCAAGCAGGAGAGTGTAAGCTGGCACACAAGCATGCTCCTGACCTCATCCTCCTGGGTTGTCTCTCTCATCCCCTTTACCCTTTATCTGGTTCTACTTAATCTATGGATTCTTTTTTTCTTTTTGTATTCAAAAGTTCTAATACTCTACACCAGCTGAGTAGGAGCTGACATTACCTCATATATTACCTTTTATACTAATTGAAAAAATTCTTGGTTATCTAATTTTTGGTGTTACGAGTCTAGACTCTTTAATCCAGTGGCCCCCAACTTTTTTGGCACCGGAGACATATTTTGTGGAAGACAATTTTTCCATGAACCAGGGGTGGTGGGATGGTTTCAGGATGATTTAAGAGCATTATTTTTATTGTGCACTTTATTTCTATTATTTTATCAGTTCTACCACAGATCATCAGGCATTAGCTCCCAGAGGTTAGGGACCCCTACAATCCATAGCCTGACCTGAGATGGGGACCAAAGACAAATTAAGCCATCTAGTGGTTTGTTCTCTCTGAAATTTCCATCAGGGTAGTTGCCAATGGCACCCCACTCCAGTACTCTTGCCTGGAAAATCCCATGGACGGAGGAGCCTGGTAGGCTGCAGTCCATGGGGCTGCAAAGAGTCGGACACGACTGAGAGACTTCTTTCACTTTTCACTTTCATGCATTGGAGAAGGAAATGGCAACCGACTCCAGTGTTCTTGCCTGGAGAATCCCAGGGACGGGGGAGCCTGGTGGGCTGCCGTCTCTGTGGTCGCACAGGGTCGGACACGACTGAAGCAACTTAGCAGTAGCAATAGCAGAACAATCCATGCAGTTTTATCTGGGAAAGGGAAATTAGAGGTCTTGGGGCTGAAATGATTTGGAGATGGGGGATGGAAAGGGGTTGTTTAGGAAGTGAGTTATAAGAATTATTTTGATTTAAAAGATTTGTTTTTGTTGTTCAGTCACTAAGTTGTGTCCAGCTCTTTGCGACCCTATGGACTGTAGCACACCAGGTTTCCCTGTCCTTCACTGTCTCCCAGAGTTTGCTCAAACTCATGTCCATTAAGTCAGTGTTTAATTTTAATCTAAACCTGAAGAGTTTACCTTTCTCTTTTTCTGATATATTCTGGGAAATGTTTGCCACTAATAACATATTTCCCCAAAATAGCCTTGTTTTTCTCTTTGCAAAGTGTTGTCTCCATGTCTTTTTCTCTCCCTTCTTGGAGTTGACCTGCCATGGTGGGAAGAGATTTCTGTTCTGCCCTGGAAGAAGTGAGAAAAAGCAACCTCCAGTTTAAGTCTAAGTGCAAAACACACCCCACCAGAGGCCACAGATCCTGTGCAGCCCTAAGTCTGAAGCAAAAAAGAATTATAATGCTTTCATACCCACTTTTTTTAGGCTACACTAAAATTATTGTGGAAATCATGACCTAAATTCCTCCAATATGTTTATTCAGCTGTCTCATAAGTAATAGTTAGTTTTGTACAACATAATTTTTATCAGTATTAGCATATTTCTCAGTCCCACATATAAAATCTGTGAGATGGAAAAGCTAATTAAAAATACAATAGAATGGCTGAATTTCAGAAAGTGTCTACAAATTTAGTATAGAACCTAACATGAAAAAACTAAGACATACCAGTTGATGCCTAAATATTCTTAGGATGCTACAATGATGTAAATAAAGATACGAACTTGCTGAATAAATGGGCAAAATTCTTACAATATTTACTTATAACCATATTTATAACCATAGATTAAGTAGATTTTTAAAATTATTAAGTAGTAGTAAAGAGACTTTAAGCCAGTATTTATTTTTTTAATAGATTAAAGAAATAATTTCCTGGTAAATTGTAACTTACCAAAATAGAATAAGAGAGAGAAATTTGACTCAGAATTATGTTTGTCAAAAACATATTTTTCATGAAATTTTGTTTAATGAAAGGCACCTTTAAGAGAATACAAAGACAAGTCATAGAAAAGAATAATAATGAGTAGGCAAGTCAACGGAGAAGGCACTGGCAACCTACTCCAGTACTCTTACCTGGAAACTCCCATGGACAGAGGAGCCTGGTAGGCTGCAGTCCAAGGCATTGCTAAGAGTCGGACGTGACTGAGAGACTTCACTTTCACTTTTCACTTTCATGCACTGGAGAAGGAAATGGCAACCCACTCCAGTGTTCTTGCCTGGAGAGTCCCAGGGATGGAGGAGCCTCGTGGGCTGCCGTCTATGGGGTCGAACAGAGTCGGACATGACTGACATGACTTAGCAGCAGCAGCAGTAGCAGGCAAGTCAAAGAACAGAAAATATTTATATAAATATAACCATAAATATCTAAAGCTCGGAATATATACATATATGTATGTGTAAGTATATAGTCTTAAATTTTTTTAAAAGGGGAAAATAAACAAACAACTAATAGAATATAGGAAAAATATTTGAACAAGTATTTCACAAAGAAGGATATCCAAATGGCCAATAAACATAAAAAGATATGTTCAATTTCACTAATGATAAATGAAATACAAACTTAAACTTCAATGAGATAACTCTATTCATTCACTGAACAGTTTAAAATTAAAAGAGTGACAATAGTGAGTGATGCCAAGGACTTGAAGCAACTACAACTCATGTACAGCTAATGAGATTGTAAATCGGTTCAGCTGCTATGAAAACTGTCAGTATCCACTGAAGACACCTTACACATTCTCCATGACTCAAAAATTCTACTCCTGGGCATACGCCAAACTGAAATGTGTGAGTATGTGTGTATGTTTATGTGTATATGTATAAAAATACCAGAAGAATGTTTATAATACACTATTTGTAAGAACTGAATACTAGAACAACCCAAATATCCATTAATACTAAAATGAATAAATAAATTATAATATATTGAGAGGTTTTTGTTAGTGTTAAATTTGCTGTAACTTCAAGGGGCTTCCCAGGTGGTGCAATGATAAAGAAACCATGTGCTAGTGCAGGAGACATAAAGAGATGCAGATTGGATTCCTGGGTCTGAAAGATCCCCTGGAATAGAAAATGGCAACCCACCGCAGTATTCTTGTCTGGTAAATCCCATGGACAGAAGAACCTGGCAGACTATAGTCCATAGGGTTGCAAATAGTTAGACATGACTGAACAACTAACAATTTCACTTTCTTTTCCTTTTTTTATTTTTCTAGGTTTGTCATAGTTTTCCTTCCAAGGAATAAACGTCTTTGAATTTCATGGCTGCAGTCACCATGCAAAGTGATTTTGGAGCCCAAGAAAATAAAATAAGTCACTGTTTCCACTTCTTCCTAAATTACAAAACAAAAAGTCAAATATAAAACACACACACATCATTTCCTTGAAGGACTAGCATGTTAAAATCCAAATATCATTATGGTTTTTTATTTGGAAGGAAAAGAACACAGCTTGAGTCGTGAACTAATCAAATGAAATATCAGATGCCAAAAAATACATATAATATATTCACATGAGGAAATACCATAAAATAATAAGAATGAACAAACTGCAGCTCATGCAGTAACATGAATTTCAGAAAAGTAACATTAAGCAAAAGAAACTAAATACAAAAGAATTCATAGTATATGATTTCACATATATCAAGTTCAAAACTAATCTGTAATGTTTTCAAGAACGTTTTGTTCAACTTTGAGCATGCCCACACAAGTGCATATGGTGAACAACTCTAGGCTCTGGAATTTTACATAATCCATACCAAACTTGTTTGAAATCAGGCTTGCAGTTAGCAGTAAAGTGGACCTTGGGAGTGGCCGCTTGCAAAGAAGAATTTACAACTCACCTTGCAAGGCCCCCAGAGACTGAACTCAAGAAGTTGCCTAATTCTGTACTTTCTCCTCTTTAAATCTATGTCAAGCTCTTCTAATTCCTCTACAAAAAGAAACTGCATTTGTGCTTGAATGGTGCTGCTCTTCTGTACCAGGCAAGAAAATAAATGCAGCTTTATTTTATATTTTTATTTAATAGCCTTTATTTTTTTTTAAACTTAACAACTGATAGAGGTCAGGATACTAGAAGCACTTAAAAGGAAGTTATAAGATGTGTTGGAAGGTGCTGGTAGTGAAATGGATCAGGACCACATGGTCCTTGCCCTTCCCTGCCCTCCCTCCCCAGCCACCACCATTATGATCTCTGCCTGCCTTTGGCCTGTGGAAAATTTTAGTCAAAGACTAAGTTTAATCACAGAAGTGAGAAGTGCTGAAACAAAGGAAACCAGTCAAAGGAAACTAAACAATAATAACGTAGTCGTTAAGTAGAGTCAAAGACTTTTAGTTCTTTCTCAAGGGCTATAGATAATATTCTGAGCCATATCCTGTGAGCTGTCTTATAGAGACTGAAACACAAGGTGAAGAAGTGAATGACAGGATGACCTGACTGTACCCGGGACGTGAACTGCTACAATTCTGAGGACTGACCACAAAGAAATGGGAACAAATGGCCCCTGGAACTGAAGATTAACTGTACCTAAAATAATCAAGATGATGCTGGCTAGACCACTGCTGACCAATTTGAAGATGACTGTTAGAGTCGATTGTGCCATTTCTGCATGTAACCCTCCCACACATACACTCTGTCCATAAAAGCTCTCACCCTCTGCTTGTCGGGGGTTTGGGGAGTCAGCCTTTGAACAGATGTCCACCATATTCGCCACCAGTTGCCAGCACCTGAAATAAAGCAAACTTCCCTTTCCACCAACCTGGCCTGTTCATTGGCTTTTAAGCAGCAAGCAGCCAGACCTACCACACTTCTTTCGGTAACAGTAGTATCCTAGTTATTGATCTGTGATGGTTACACTGCTGTGTTAATTCTTTGTAAATTTTTTGAGCTCTACTTTTATAATCTTAGTGTATGCAATACTTCAACAAAATTCACTTTAAGAAATACAGAATTGTGTAACAGTTAAAAATGTTCCAAACAAAGCAACAACAACCACCTCCCTCTCAAAAACACATAAGGCTGAGATGATTTACAGGCAAGTTCCACTCAAGTTTTAAGGAACAAGTGGTTCCTAATCTTGCGCAAAAGAATAAAAATATAAACTGTGTCCCTATCCATTATTTTCATGTTGGTGTAACCTTGATAGCAAAAACTAGACTGTGTAAGAAAAGCAAATTCTGAACAGATCTCACATAATGAATATGATACCAAAATCCTTTTTAAAAATATAAATTTAGCAGTGAAATGCACAAGCAAGGAACAAAGAATAACAGTAAATACAATTTGTCTATCTAAAATCAGAATTTAGATTTAGTGCATTCCATATATAGGTTCTGTGTAACCTCATATAACTTAGATATTCATGTGGATATATTAGAATCTCAGAAATATCTAAATACACATGTAAACCTTGCATAGCACTTTTCTTTAAAAAGGAATCTGATTTCTCTATTACTAAATTAACGTTTTCTTAAGAGGCAGTAAAGATCAAGAGCATAGAGAGAATAAGGCAAGATTTGGTTAGGCTGATTTATTCATCATATTCTGGAAGCAATCAAAGCCTGTCCATTAGACTGGCTGCTCCAAATAAAAAGATATATGTGCAATAGTGGTCCTCAGAGTGTGGTCTCCAGATCACTTTGGAACTGGTTAGAAATGATTATTTCCAGGCCCTAAGTGAGGCTTAACTAAACCAGGAATTCTGGAGAGGGAGCCCAACAAGTTGTTTAACAAGATCTCCAGAGATGCTGATGCCATTTAAGGTCTGAGAAGAGCTATCCTGGTCATAGACTCTGTTTCAAATGGACAAACTTTGTACTTGCTGCCATAGCTTCTTTCTTTCTATTAGCCCAGGAGATAAAACTATGAAGAAGAAATTATTGAATGGTGTCTTCCCTTACCAAAGCAGATAACTTTTAAACAGAAAAGAAGAGAACTGACCCGTTTAGCTTTTCTAAATATGTGAAAACATTGTGAAATATAAAAATGACTCATGAAAATGTATTCTGAGTTACTTAGGATTGAGACTTTCTGAATATCAGCTCTTATAATTTTTTAATTACACAATAACATTTAGTAATTGTAGAGAACAAGATAATACAGATTGTTGTTCAGTTGTTAAGTTGTGTCCAACTCTTTGCAACCACGTGGACTGCAGCACGCCAGGCTTCCCTGTCCTTCACTATCTCCTGGAGTTTCCTCAAATTCATGTTCGTGGAATCATTGATGCTATCTAACTATCTCATCCTCTGCTGCTTTCTTCTTCTTTTGCCTTCAGTCTTTCCCAGATAATACATATAAGCATACAAAATGATATAATAAATATGTAATCCCATCATTTATAGATAATCTTTTTTAGATGACAAGTTAACTTAATAGTGTGTTTTAATAACTAGTTGGGAAAAGATGTGTATAAGAGACAGAAGCCAGGCCCTCTGCATTGGGAGCTTGGATTCTTAGGCAATGGAGCACCAGGGAAGTTCCTCATTGCACCTTTCTATGTGTATTGCCATTTATTTTAGGATAAATTTCTTCAGTAAGACTCACATCAATTGTCCTAATTGAAGACCACTAATTCCTACAGTGAAGAGAATAAGATTGAGCATGAAAAGCAAGGTTTCATTACAATAGGAAAACCTTCAAGATAAAAATAAGTTATCCTGAAAATTTCATATAATTTCTAAATAATTTCCAGAGTATAATTTATGAATAAAGACTAAGTTTCCATGGGAAAAAGATGGAGAAACAGTGGAAACAGTCAGACTTTATTTTGGGGGGCTCCAAAATCACTGCTGATGGTGACTGCAGCCATGAAATTAAAAGACGCTTACTCCTTGGAAGAAAAGTTATGACCAACCTAGATAGCATATTCAAAAGCAGAGATATTACTTTGCCGACTAAGGTCCGTCTAGTCAAGGCTGTGGTTTTTCCAGTGGTCATGAATGGATGTGAGAGTTGGACTGTCAAGAAGGCTGAGTGCCAAAGAATTGATGCTTTTGAGCTGTGGTGTTGGAGAAGACTCTTGAGAGTCCCTTGGACTGCAAGGAGATCCAACCAGTCCATTATCAGAATTTAGATTTAGTGCATTCCATATATAGGTTCTGTGTAACCTCATATAACTTAGATATTCATGTGGATATATTCGAATCTCAGAAATATCTAAACACACATGTAAACCTTGCATAGCACTTTTCTTTAAAAAGGAATCTGATTTCTCTATTACTAAATTAACATTTTCTTAAGAGGCAGTAAAGATTAAGAGCATGGAGAGAATAGGGCAAGATTTGGTTAGGCTGATTTATTCATCATATTCTGGAAGCAATCAAAGCCTGTCCATTAGGCTGGCTGCTCCAAATAAAAAGATATATATGCAATAGTGGTCCTCAGAGTATGGTCTCCAGATCACCTTGGAACTGGTTAGAAATGATTATTTCCAGGCCCTAAGTGAGGCTTAACTAAACCAGGAATTCTGGAGAGGGAGCCCAACAAGTTGTTTAACAAGATCTCCAGAGATGCTGATGCCATTTAAGGTCTGAGAAGAGCTATCCTCGTCATAGATTGGTCTCCAGATCACTTTGGAACTGGTTAGAAATGATTATTTCCAGGCCCTAAGTGAGGCTTAACTAAACCAGGAATTCTGGAGAGGGAGCCCAACAAGTTGTTTAACAAGATCTCCAGAGATGCTGATGCCATTTAAGGTCTGAGAAGAGCTATCCTCGTCATAGACTCTGTTCCAAATGGGCAAACTTTGTACTTGCTGCCATAGCTTCTTTCTTTCTATTAGCCCAGGAGATAAAACTATGAAGAAGAAATTATTGAAAGGTGTCTCCCCTTACCAAAACAGATAACTTTTAAACAGAAAAGGAGACCCATGTTTAGCTTTTCTAAATATGTGAAAACATTGTGAAATATAAAAATGACTCATGAAAATGTATTCTGAGTTACTTAGGATTAATGGCGATTATCTCTTCTGAGCTTTTTCAAGTTGATATTAAAATAATATGTGACAAAAAATTTTGGTTCAATTTACTTGAATATAAGTATGATTGACTAATTTTAAGGTATTTATTGACTATTTTTTCTTCTTTTGTAAATAGTTTATTCACATATTCCATCCATTTCCCTATTTTTTTTTTACATTGTAAAAGTAATATATATTTGGGTTCTACTACTTTAAAAAAGTTGGACTTATAGTGGATTCAGAATAAAATCTCCCTTTATGCTCCCTCTCCACCTCAATCCCACTCTCTTCCCCAGAGACATCCATTGTTTGCAATTTGGTTTATATCTAATATCTTTTAATCACTTACTCTATCATTTGCTGCTGCTGCTGCTGCTTACTCACTTCAGTTGTGTCTGACTCTGTGCAGTTCCATGGACTGCAGCCTGCCAGGCTCTTCTGACCATGGAATTCTCTATGCAAGAGTACTGGAGTGAGTTGCCATGCCGTTTTCCAGGGGATCCTCCCGACCCAGGGATCTAACCCAGGTCTCCTGCACTGCAGGCAGATTCTATATCGCTGAGCCACCAAGGAAGCTCTACTCTATCATTTACACATATATTAATACATCATCCATTTTTTAACAAGATTGGAATCATATACACAGAACTCTCTAATTTTCTTTTTCCTTTCTCAGTTTGTCATGGGAATTTTTCCATATTTGTACACAGTGAAATGAATGTAACATACTAAAAAAATCATTCTTTCACAGCTGAATGTTTCAGTTGCTTTCAGTGTTTTAATATAGTAGATAACATCATGTTTTACATATAATCTTGTGCATGTAACCAGAATGTTGAACATGACTCAGAGTAAAGTAAAAAAAATAAAATAAAAATTATGTCAGTTACCTATCTATTCAAATCCTCTGCGGAGTATTTATCCCACACGTGGATAAGCAATCTTCGTAAGGCCCCTAATGTTGTCTCTTGGACATTTAGTTAGTTATGACCCTTAATATGTATACACAGCATTTTCCAAGTATATTTCAATTTTTGTGAAAACCACAGGAATTAGCTATTACAATGATGCCAATATCTGAGAGAAAGAAACTAAGGAACAGGTCTTCCATAAGGGTCAATTATCAAATCCTAGAATTGGGATTTGAACCCTTGAAGATTCTCTTTAAATCCTTCACTCTTAATCACCACACTTAATATTATAAAATGTTCTCATTTTCTTTGAAAATCTGTTTTGTTTTTATCTCTTACATCTAAATCTGTAATTCATCTGAAATTGAATTTTACACAGCAAAATATTGAAGACTATACTGGGTTGGAAAATGTCTTCCCAAAATCCATTCCACACAGAAATTTACAGTGTGATCTTATTTGGGAATAGGGTTTTTATAGATATAATTAAGGATCAAAATGAGATCATAGTGGATTAGGATGGACCCTAAATCAGTGAAATAGTCCTTATGAAAAAGACAGAAAAGGACAATGCAAACACACACAGAGAAGAAAGCAATGTAAAGACAGAAGCAGAGACTGGAATGACATGTCTACATGCCAAGGGACACCATGGCTTTCTGGCAATCACCAGAAGCTAGGAGAGAGGCATGGGACAGTTTTGCACTTAGAGGCTCCAGAAGAAACCAACACCTTGATTTTGGACTTCCAGACTCCTGAACTGTGTAACAAATAAGTTTCTATTGTTTTAAGCCACCCAATTTGTGGCAATTTTTTATGGCAGCCCTAAAAAGTAAATGGGGTTCCCTGGTGGCTCAGATGGTAAAGATCCCACTTGCAATGCAGGAGACCTAGATTTGATCCCTGGGTTGGGATTATGCCCTGGAGAAGGGCATGACAACCCACTCCAGTATTTTTGCCTGGTGAATTCCCATGGACAGAGGAGCCTGGCAATGTGTAAATAGGCAAAGTGAAAGTGAAAGTGAAGTCGCTCAGTCGTGGCCAACTCTTTGCGACCCCATGGACTGTAGCCTATCAGGCTCCTCCCTCCATGGGATTCTCCAGGCAAGAGTACTGGAGTGGGTGGGTCGCAAAGAGTCAGACACAACTGAGCAATTAAGCACACAGCCCAAAAAGCTAGTACGGAGACAAATTATTTTGTCTTTAAAATAAACATCAAATTGACCTAGTACCATTTATTGAAAAAAACACACTTTATCTACAATATGATATTGTCACATTTGTCATAAATCAAGCAGCTAAGCTTGGGGCTCTTTCAGGATTCTCTTCATCAACTCCAGAGAACATAGGACTACAGTCTGAGTGATTTCCTTGGAGTCTTTCTCACTGGGCTTGAATTAAGATGGACATATTCTACTCCCCTTATCTGCAGCACTGCGGGAAGGGAAGATGCAACAGTACTCTAGACTCTTTCAAAAGATTTTCTCTCAACTTTATATAAAGTGGGTGTTGAACTAAAGGATAGCATACCAATTTGCAGCCCTTGACTTCTTCCTATCTTCTCTTACAATACTTGTGACCTTTTTTTTTTCTATTTTTATTAACTGAATTATGAGAAACTCATGGAGTAATTGAAATAAAAACATTATAATATGAAAATTTGTACTTGATTATTACCTACCAAGCAAAACAAATTATGTGAGAAATTTTATAAAATGAAATTGACTGGTGTCATATGTTGCTTGGGCTTCCCAAGTGGCGCAAGTGGTAGAGAGCCTACCTGACAATGCAGGAGACCCAAGAAACATGCCTTTGATCCTTAGGTCGGGAAGATCCCCTGGAGGAGGAAATGGCAAAGCACCCCAGTATTCTTGCCTGGGAAATCCCAGGGACAGAAAAGCCTGGTGGGCTATAGTCCGTGGGGTTGCAGAGTTGAATACGACTGTTGCTTTCTCTAAGTTAAATACTATCATATTAAACCACTATATCTTTAACTCTTCATTCAAATTGCCCAGGACCCTACATATATTTCAGAAGACTTGTACACTTCCTATCCTGCTATGGGTGCAGAAAGCTTCAGTGGGAAGCCCTGTTTTTCTTAAGCTAGGACATTGTCAAAATTGCCATACTACTTAGTCTATCATTACAATGCTTGGACTTACACTGACATAGTATTCATTAAAAATACTAGACTAGGCAGGGCAAAAAAACAAAACAAAAAACAAAAAAAAAGCTTCTCTGTACTTTAGCTTCTGTTAGCTAACTGTGGAAGAAGGGTTCATTACCACGGTAGCAATGCAAACAACATCACTCTTGCATAATAATGCTCTTACTCTGAAAAGACTTAGCTGGCCCACATGCCTAGGCTGCATGAAGACACCTAATTAGCCCTTCTAATGCTGCAATTCAAAGCAACTCTGCATGTTGTTCTCCATAGAAAACTAATATTATTCGGCAAATTAGTCCTTCACCTTCCAGCAGGGTCCAAGTTGAAATCTTACTTCAAAAATCTTTTGAAGGGGGAGGTGAATCAAATCTGTCCTTTGCTTCTTAACTTTTAAAATATACATTAAAGTAACAGAAGGAGCTGTTAAATAGTCCTTTTTTTGAAATCCATTTGATCTCCTCACATCCTAATTAGGCCAATCCACTGACAGTACAAAACTTAGCATACTTCCTCACTTTGTCAGTCTACTTCCTTATTTTCAGAAAACATCTTTTTCTAAATTGCACTAATGTATAGATTGGGAAGTAAATCTTTCATCATAACTTTGGTATCTATAGTTCTCATTTCAGACAATCACACCTTCTGGGTCAAGGGCAAAATGAAAGGATGATTAATCCCTCTGTTGATACTGTACTTTCAAAAATATAGAATGGAATCTCTAACACAAATACAAGGATATGCACATGCTTAGTTTTCCAGGGCTGCCAAAACCTCAGAGTTTCTGAAGCCCGATAACACACCCTTTTTCTACACTATACCCTCAATCTGTAAGTGACTCCATCCACCCCCTGGATTCAGTTAAAAGTCTCTTATATTTATGTCAGGACATATGCCTCCTCTGAGGTTCACACAAACACAGGCAATTATAACTTGTCCTTTCATTGAAATTTACTAGCCATCTCAATTTCTTCATTCCCAAAACTGAACCCCTGCTTTGGCTGCACTAAGCTGTTTTCTCAAAGATTCTCTGTCTCAGCAAGAGATGCTCTCAGAATTCAGACTGCTGTAGCAAATACCCTAGGCTGGGTAGTTTAAACAACAAACACTCATTTCTCACAAATCTGGAGGCTAGGAAGTCCAAGATCACAGTGCTGGCAGCATCAGTGTCTGGTAAGGACTCACTTCACTTCCTGGTTTGCATACATCCTGGTTTGCATACATCCTGGTTTGCCTTACTGCCATATCCTCACACTATGGAGAGAGGGCATCTCACTCATGTCTCTTATAAGGGAACCAATCCTATTCACGCAGTCTCTAACCTCATGATCTAATCGCCTCACAGAGGCTCTATCTCTTAACACTATTGCACTGAATATTGGAACTTCAGCCTATAAACTTGGGTCAGGGAGGACACAAACATTCAGTCCATAGAAAACTTAGAATCATCCTTGATATCTGTCTTTGCCATTCAGTGTGGATTCAGTTACTCCCTAAAAAGGTTCTCAAGTCTGTCCACTTCTCTCCAATGAACATCGCCAGTCCTGTGTAAGTGATTTTTGTCTTTTACTGGGTGACAAATAGAATAATATCTTCCTAATTGTCCCGTTGGTCCCACTGCATTATTCAACACATTGCAGACTTTGTTGATATTTTGAAAGAAAAATCCAATCATGCCACTTCAGAATTATCTAAACATCATTGTACCTTCTCATTTTTCTTAGAATAAAGTTAGAATATACTTAAACTCCTGATGAGCTGCCCTCTGGTCTCTGTCCCTTTCTTACTATTCATGCCACCTTTTCTTTCATTGCTGGGAACATTTTCATCACCGTCCCACCTCAGGGCTTTCATACATGCCATCATCTTGACCTGGCACTCTGTCCCCACCTCACACTCTCCTTAGCTAATTGATGACTCCTGTAGTGACACAAAGACATGACACCCAAACTCTTTCAAGGAGGAATTTCTTGTCCCAGTGGCTGGGAGGACCACTGACAGACAGCTCCAACTGTTAGCCCATTTGGGAATTGCCTCAGCTGCAGGGATCTTTCTTGGCCAAGGTCACGCTCTTTTTGGAGAGGTCCACAACCATTGACTGATGGACAACTCTGATGGGACATGGCCGCTCTGGAGCGCCCCCGTGAGGTCGGCGGGGACATGCATTACAGCTTGATTTCTCCTTCTGCCAAATCCTCTTCCTTTCCCTTCCTTCCACAGAGGTGGAATCTGATGACTCCAATAAACGTTCTGCCCACTAATCACAGCCTACTTCCAATCACTCCTCCTTCGGAGGTCTGCTTAGATGTCATTTCCTCAAGGAAGCTGTGTCTTAGTTTTCCAAGGCTGCCAAAATAAACACCCACAAGCTTGCAACAACAAAAATGTATTCTCTCCCTTTTCTGGAGACTAGAACTCTGAAGCTAAATGTGTTGGCTGGGCTATGCTCTCTCCAAGTCCTCTAAGGGAGAATTCTCTGCATCTAATAGGTTCTAGTGGTAACTGGCAAACCTTTGCAATCCTTGGCTTCCTGTTGTTGTTCTGTCTTTAAGTTGTGTCTGTCTCTTTGTGATCCCATGGACTGCCACAAGCCAAGATTTCCTGTCCTTTACTGTCTCCCAGAGTTTGCTCAAACTCGTGTTCAATGAGACAGTGATATCATCCAGGCATCTCATTCTCTGTCACCCTCTTCTCCTGCTCTCAATCTTTCCCAGCATCAGGGTCTTTTCCAATGAGTAAGTTATTTGAATTGAGTGGCCAAAGTATTGGAGCTTCAGCATCAGTCCTTCTAATCAATATTCAAGGTTGATTTCCTTTAGGATTGACTGGTTTGATCTTGCTGTCCAAGGGACTCTCAAGAGTCTTCTCCAGCACAATTTGAAAGCATCAATTCTTCAGTGCTCAGCCTTCTTTATGGTCTAACTCTCACTTGACTTATAGACGCATATTCTAATCTCTGTCTCCATCTACATATGGCCTTCTCCCCTGTGTGCAAATTACCCTCCTCTTATATGGGCACAGCCATATTAGATCTAGGGCACACCCTAATTCAGTATGACTTCATCTTACATTGTTTACATTGTAAACTACACCTTACACTGTTTATATCAGCAAAATTCTATCTCTAAATAAAGTTACATGACCAGGTTCCAGGGGTTAGGACCTCACCTATCTTTCTAGAAACACAACTTAACTCATAAGCTGAATTACTGAGGCTATATTTGGATGTAAGTCACATAAACTGTAGTGAATATTTGTCAATCTTTTGAGAGACCAAATATCTTTGAACAGTTTCCTACTATTTCAGTTATTTTCCTAATACTCACCACAGAAGTCCAATGTGTGTTTTCCCAGTCTCCTTTACAGTAAGAATGAAGGCTTATAACTTCTGTCATTAGAGATATTCTTGCCAAACACAGAATTGGAAGCCAGTGATGCAAAGAAACATTCTCTGTAAAGAATCTATTTTGGCAAGGAAAGTGACAGAGATATCCAGTTTCCAGGGGCAGGAGCATCAGAGTCTCCGTACAGTCAACTGCAAACCCACAGTGTGTATGTCCAAGGACAGCAGGTGAGGTGTCTTCAGTAGGGCAATTATGTGGTGTGATTCTGGGCACTGATCCTAGATGTGAGTTTCTAAGCACAGCTCTCTGGCCAGCTCAGGGAGTCAGTAAGATTTATAACATCCTTTCGAAATTGCCTTTCTTCTTAAACTAGTGGAAATCCATAAGTATTATCTGCAGCTAAACCCCTAACTTAAATAGAAATCCAGCTTGAGTTAGTTTAAGTAAAAGAAGAAATGAAATGCAATGAAAATAAATTTACTGATTCGAACCTCTGCAAGGCTTCAGAAGTGGAGTTAGAATCTGATACTCAGAAGTGCTCTCAGAACTTCTGTTTGCTTCATCTATCCTTTTATCTCTGCTTTTCTCTGTGTGACAAATTTACTGTTTCAGGTGGATCATCCCCAATGGAACCAGGACCACCAACAGCCCTTATGCTCCTCTCCTGAGTTTTGAGAGCAGAGAGAAAAGGACTTCTCTTTGCCAGCTTATTTTACAGATCCAGGAAAACGCTTTTGATTCATGAAATTAGAAGACGCTTACTCCTTGGAAGAAAAGTTATGTCCAACCTAGATAGCATTTTCAAAAGCAGAGACATTACTTTGCCGACTAAGGTCCGTCTAGTCAAGGCTATGGTTTTTCCTGTGGTCATGTATGGATGTGAGAGTTGGACTGTGAAGAAGGCTGATCGCCGAAGAATTGATGCTTTTGAAGTGTGGTGTTGGAGAAGACTCTTGAGAGTCCCTTGGACTGCAAGGAGATCCAACCAGTCCATTCTGAAGGAGATCAACCCTGGGATTTCTTTGGAAGGAATGATGCTAAAGCTGAAACTCCAGTACTTTGGCCACCTCATGCGAAGAGTTGACTCATTGGAAAAGACTCTGATGCTGGGAAGGATTGGGGGCAGGAGGAGAAGGGGACGACCGAGGATGAGATGGCTGGATGGCATCACTGACTCGATGGATGTGAGTCTGAGTGAACTCCGAGAGATGGTGATGAACAGGGAGGCCTGGCGTGCTGCGATTCATGGGGTCGCAAAGAGTCGGACACGACTGAGCGACTGAACTGAGTTATACGTGCCCCATCCCTGGATAATGGGCTTCCCCAGACAGTAAAGACTCTGTCTACAATGCAGAGTATGGGGGTTAGATCCTTGGGTTAGGAAGATTCCCTGGAGGAGGGAATGGCAGCCCATTCCAGTATTTTTGCCTGGAGAATTCCATAGACAGAGGAGCCTGGTGGTCTACAGTCCATGGGGTTGGAAAGAGTCAGATGGGATTGAGTGACTAAGCACATCCATGGATAAATCAGTACAATCAAGAAATTGAGTTGCTGTGAATTCATTCCAAATACTATGGCCAGAGAGGTAGATCACATCCAAATCCCTTTAACAACACATGCCAGAGTGGAAAATGGGAAGAAAGGAACAGATCTCCCACGATACTTCACCTCTGCCCAGGGAGGGGCGTTTGCAAGTATGGAGAGACAGAGTAGATGGCATAAATATATCTCCTGGAAAAATCGTCAGCTTGTCCATTACCTCACTTTTCATCTACTGTAAATATTTTCTGTGCTTATAGATAAAGTTTTATCTGTGCTTACAAATAGCAAGTACTATCCTTTAGGACTTAATTGTTGTGAAACAGGTCACTTTGTAACATTAATTAGAATATGAGCTCCATCTAGACACAAATCATCTACTATATGCTGCTATATTCCCAGTGTCTTAGGGAGGTAACAACTAGGATATAAGGAGAAAAAGGCATTTATTAAACAACTGAATAAATAAATGACATTCTGATTCAATGAATGAATCTAGGGCATGGTGTTAAAATAATCAAGAAGTTCAGTTCAGTTCAGTCACTCAGTCATGTCTGACTCTGCAACCCCATGAACTGCAGCATGCCAGGCTTCCCTGTCCATCACCAACTCCTGCAGCTTACTCAAACTCATGTTCATGGAATCGGTGATGCCACCCAACCATCTCATCCTCTGTCATCCCCTTCTCCTCCCACCTTCTATCTTTCCCAGTATCAGGGTCTTTTCAAATGAGTCAGTTCTTCACAGCAGGTAAATCAAAGTGTTGAAGTTTCAGCATCAGCATCAGTCCTTCCAGTGAATATTCAGGACTGATTTCCTTTAGGATTGACTGGTTGGATCTCCTTGCAGTTCAAGGAATTCTCAAGAGTCTTCTCCAACACCACAGTTCGAAAGCTTCAAATCTTCGGCACTCAGCTTTCTTTGTAGTCCAACACTTACATCCATACATGGAAAAACCATAGCTTTGACTAGATGGGCCTTTGTTGGCAAAGTATGTCTCAGCTTTTTAATATGCTGTTTTGGTTGGTCATAGCTTTTCTTCCAAGGAGCATGCATCTTTTAATTTCATGGCTGCAGTCACCATCTGCAGTGATTTTGGAGCCAAAGAAAATAAAGTCTGTCACTGTTTCCATTGTTTCCCCACCTATTTGCTGTGAACTGATGGGACCAGATGCCATGATCTTAGTTTTCTGAATTTTTTATTTTTTCATCTTAGTTTTCTGAACCAAAAAGTAGCATGAATTTATAAAAGAGATGAGTGAATCTTCACTTAATTTATGCTTTATTTCATTGTATATTGAGAGATAATATAGTGGCAAAATAATCTTGAATTAAATTAATTCCAACTCTTACTAGTTACATGAATTTAAACAAGTTACTTCTCTATGATCCAAGTTTTTCATCTATAACAAGAAGGTAATATTAGGGTCAGTGTCAGAGGATCCTTGTAATAGGTGAGTGTGCTATTGTGTAACACTTAATTTTCACTCAACAAACTTTTAATTTTGATATTATAATTATTAGATCTAACTGTGCACTGGGTGTTTTTACAGTTTTAATACAATAATCACATCAATATGTTGTTGCCTGTGTTTATTCTAAAGTCAGTACTCTTGTTTTATTCCAATACTTCTATATCCCTTGAAAAAACTTAGCCTCTTTTTTGAAAGAAAAAGTATATTTTCCAAAAGCAAAGACAAAGAAAAAACTTATTTGTTAATCTCTATTCGATCTTGGGATTGGAAGTGTAAAACAATCAAAGGATTTCTTAAAGAAAAGGCAAATTACTTTGTCTTATTAGTGTTCTTTCCTTCCATGGCTTTAATCCATTGATTCTCATGTGGACCTTTCATTGTGATGGAAGGTGGAAGAAAACCATTGAGAACTGAGAGAAATCTACTGAGAAAAAAATGAGACATCAGTTTCCACTTCTCATTCTAAAAGTGAAAAAAAGTAGTGATACATAAATTTCAAAATGGAATCCTTCAAATTATTTCCAATAGCAACAATGTTTACAGATACAATTAGCCTATCTATAATCGTTTACTATGATTATCAAAGGATAATCATAGTATAACTTTTGCCAGACCAATGTACCCTTGTTTCTAGAGAAGAAGCTGACTATGTATAAAGAGGTTGATGGTTACTAGTTTGAAGATATGATTAATGTGAACCAAGTATTGAGCTTTCTCAAGCCTAAACAAGTTGATCCCTGGATAGATACATTTTTGCCCCTTCACTCATTTAAGGGAAGAAAACAAACAAATGAAAAAATGATCCTATAATTCCTGTTTAAAATTTTCCTCTTTTCTTGGAAAAGAACAGGTTAGCAAAAACTTAGGTGTATTTGTATAAGAAACAAACATGCAAGAAATGGGTTGTTAGTTTATAATTTTGTAATTAGTGTATTTGTGATATTTTTCCATCTGAAGGATATACAAAAAATTGAGACAGGGCTGGAAATTTGTTCAAGCAATTGTTTTCTGAGCTATCATTTTGGAATCTAAAAGGGGCTTTAAGGTTCATCTTAGAATGGTACCATCTGTTCTTATTACCATTTCACTCCAACAAAGACTATATTGTTTTATATGAAGGTATAATCCTGTCAGAAAATGAGTTACAAAATGTTAATTTCTGATCTACCTCCATCTTATTATATAATTCTATCTCTAAGCCAAATATATAACTAACAAATGACTTTGCAAAATGAAAATATTGCTTTGTCAAATTACTATTTTATGGACATTCCAAAGAAAAGCAGATTGCGTTTGTTTTGTTGAATATTTTTAAGGGCAATAATTCTATATACTTCTTCAGAAAGATGAAAAACATTCTTATCTACCCCATCATCTGAATATATACTTACTTCTTATTGCAATGTCTTCAAGTTCTTATTTTTAGAGTTTGTGCTTCTGCCATATGGCAAAGTCATTTATTCAACCACGTGTTCTTTCATTTATTCATCAATATAATTTTTTAACACCAGTGGTACTACATGCCAAATATCAGCATACTCATTGACAAGCAAACATACCCCTGAATCCAGTCCTCAGAGATTATTTGTATGTCTGGCCTATCCTCACCGTTTACTTCTCAACTCAAATACCATCCTTTCAAAGATACACAGTCAATCACTATATGAAAGGTTGTACATTCACAGTCTTGTCATATTACCATGTTACTGACTCTATTAGGCAAACCACCATCAGAACATACAATGTTCATTCACTGGTTTGCACAATTATTGTTCATATTCCCTAGCTACAAGTTCCACGAAAGCAAGAGGCCTGACCTATCTTATTCATTGCTAGGTTCCCAATATCTTCACAAAAATTTGCATCTAATGGAAATGATTAATATTTATCATGAAATGAAATTTATTATTTGACCATTTATCAAATGGAAATGATTAATATTTATCATGAAATGAAATTTATTATTTGACCATTTATCAAATAATAATACCTATATACAAAGCTCAACTGTGCTACAAGAGTTGGCATGGTTTTGTGTGCTATATGGTTTGACATTATCTAACCCTGATTAAGGTTATCCTAGGAGAAGGAAATGGCAACCCACTCCAGTGTTCTTGCCTGGAGAATCCCAGGGACTGGGGAGCCTGGTGGGCTGCCGTCTATGGGGTTGCACAGAGTCGGACACGACTGAAGTGACTTAGCAGTAGCAGCAACAGGAAAGTCATAACTGATCTCACTGATCCTGAAGCTGAACCTCCAATACTTCAGCCACTTGATGCGAAGAACTGACTCACTGGAAAAGGCCCTGATGCTGGGAAAGATAGAAGGCAAGAGGGGAAGGGAATGACAGAGGATGAGATGTTTGGGTGGCAACACCAATTCTATGCACATGAGTTTGAGCAAGCTCTGGGAGTTGCTGATGGACAGGGGAGCCTGGAGTGATACAGTCCACGGGGTCACAAAGAGTCAGACACAACTGAGCTACTGAGCTGAACTGAATACTAGAGCAAACCAACAACCTGCCTGTGTACATTCATGGATATTTACTATCAACCGACTTAATGCTAAAAGGCAATTCTTCCTTTTGCTCTACTCAAGTATGTATTAATTTCCTATAGAAACTATATTAAGCCTTCAACATTTATGCTAATTCCACCACTTGCCCCCTCCCAATCTATTGACTCTGCTTCTTGAGTTGCAGGTAAAACAACAAATTTTGAAATAATTAAACAGAAAATTGTTCAATATTCCATAACTAATTCTACAAGCAACCCTTAGAAACCACATAAGACAAGGCTTAAAAGTGTGGGCTTTGGATCCATATGGCTGGTGACTTTTGGCAAATTGCTTAAACTTTCTGTGCCTCCACTTTCTCATCTGTGAAATGGGTACAATCCCACATCTAACTTAAAAAGATTATATTGTTAAATTATCTAATGTAGTTGTTCTTACATGTGAGCAAGTATCAGACTCATCCAGAAGTTATAACAAAATAGAGCCCTATTCCCAGAGTTTCTGATTCAGGAAACCTAGCATCAAGTCCCAGAATTTGCATTTCTGACAGTTTCTAGGTGATGCTGATTTTGCAGTCCTGCATCGGGTTCCAGAGTTTGGAAACTAACTGATCTAGTAGTGAGAAGCATTCAGAAGTGTGGTCAGCACATAATAAGCACTCAATACCTTTTTGTCATTGATACATATCATTTCCTCCCTTTATCTTCATACTTGGGAAAGCCTCTCTCCTGCCTACAGTTAGTCTCCTAGACTGCTTCTGGGACTCATGATTTTCTGCCTTTTCAGGCAATTCAACTAATTGATTATTCCCTATGAATTCTTTCTCTTCATCCTCTCTCTCTCTGCATATTTCTTCTCATTTGAATTAATAAACTAAAATTTTAGCATGTTTCTTCTACATTAGAAACAATCAGTGTCAATACTTTGGCTCCTGTTAATAATCATCTTAATTTTCTTTCCATCTCTGAGTCAAACATTTCAAAAATAGTTGCTTTGCTAAAATTCTCCAGTTTTTCAACTCATACTACATCCCCAGCTAACTGCTTCCTGAACTTACGTTCATCCTGCTCCATTATTCTGATCAAAAACCGTCAGCACTACCCTCACTGTAGCTAAATACAATAGTTGTTCATCTATAGAAGCCACTGGCACTGCTGACCACGCCCTTCTTCCAGAACCTCCTCCTTCTGTTTCATCTTAAATTCACACACACTCTCCAGATTTAGCCACTGTGTCTCCATCTCTTTTACAAATTTCTCCCTTCTTCACTTCTTTTTAAAATTCTGATTTGTTTGCCTGTTTGTGTGAAATCTTGTTCAGAGACTTTTTCTCTTGTCTCTTCTTGTTCCCTAGCCAAACTGTTAAGGAAGTCATACTGATCTGAAGGCATAATTTATTATAAGAAGGAAAATGTATCAGAGGAAGTGAGCAGAAATAAAATATCTGAACTCAATGTACTCAAAAGAATAAAGATGTCTGGATCTCAAGAAACAAAGGGGAAATACAGAATATTTGTATTATTTTGACCATAGAAAACAGACGAGACAAGAACTAGGAGTTTGCAAGCAAGGTTCTCCTGTTCAATCACCACACCCTGGACTCCCTTCGAAATAGAGGCCACCCCTTACATTAATTGGACTTCCTTATACTAATAATGTATAATGGGGACAGGGACGGAAGCCCACATCAACAAAACAAATAGTCATCAGAGGTGAGGAAACATAAGGTCTAATTAGCTTCACCTTTTATTAAAGAGCAGACATAGCACTTTGCCTACAAAGGTCCCTATAGTCAAAGCTATGGTTTTTCCAGTAGACATGTAAGGATGTGAGAGTTGGATCATGAAGAATGGTGAGCACTGAAGAACTGATGCTTTCAAATTGTGGTGCTGGAGAAGACTCCTGAGAGTCCCTTGCATAGCAAGATCAAGCCAGTCAATCCTAGAGGAAAATCAACCCTGAATATTTATCAGAAGGACTGATGCTAAAGCTAAAACTCCAATCCTTTGGCCATCTGATGTGAAGAGCTGACTCACTGAAAAAGACCCTGATTCTGGGAAAGACTGAGGGCAAAAGGAGAAGAGGGTAATAGAGGATGAAATGGTTGGATGGCATCACGGACTCAATGGACATGAGTTTGAACAAACTCTGGGAGTTATTGAAGGACAGGGAAGCCTGGTGTGCTGTAGCCCACAGACTCACAGAGAATTGGACATGACTGAGCAACTGAACTGAAGTGAGAGAAGTCTCTGGAGAATTAGAGTCTGGATCATGTAAAAATAAGTTAAACTGACCCAGAATACTTTGGAGCTTCTAGAGACTGTGGGTCTATTGTTTGTCACAGCTTTATTTTTAAACCAGTGCCAATATATTGTATAGGTGTATACTGTTCTTGGAGAATTTTGAGCGTTACTTTACTAGCATGTGAGATGAGTGCAATTGTGCGGTAGTAGGAACATTCCTTGGCATTGCCTTTCTTTGGAATTGGAATGAAAACTGACCTTTTCCAGTCCTGTGACCACTGCTGAGTTTTCCAAATTTGCTGGCAGATTGAGTGCAGCACTTTCACAGCACCATCTTTCAGGATTTGAAACAGCTCCACTGGAATTCCATCACCTCCACTAGCTTTGTTTGTAGTGATGCTTTCTAAGGCCCACTTGACTTCACATTCTAAGATGTCTGGCTCTAGATTAGTGATCACATCATCATGATTATCTGGGTCGTGAAGATCTTTTTTGTACAGTTCTTCTGTGTATTCTTGCCACCTCTTCTTAATATCTTCTGCTTCTGTTAGGTCCATACCATTTCTGTCCTTTATCGAGCCCATCCTTGCATGAAATGTTCCCTTGGTATCTCTAATTTTCTTGAAGAGATCTCTAGTCTTTCCCATTCTGTTGTTTTCCTCTATTTCTTTGCATTGATCACTGAAGAAGGCTTTCTTATCTCTTCTTGCTATTCTTTGGAACTCTGCATTCAGGTGCTTATATCTTTCCTTTTCTCCTTTGCTTTTCGCCTCTCTTCTTTTC
>SJYT01036577.1:429983-456868 GCA_006410635.1 Cephalophus harveyi | reverse complement strand
TGAAACTCCAGTACTTTGGCCACCTCATGCGAAGAGTTGACTCATTGGAAAAGACTCTGATGCTGGGAGGGATTGGGGGCAGGAGGAGAAGGGGACGACCGAGGATGAGATGGCTGGATGGCATCACGGACTTGATGGACGTGAGTCTGAGTGACCTCCGGGAGATGGTGATGGACAGGGAGGCCTGGCGTGCTGTGATTCATGGGGTCGCAAAGAGTCAGACATGACTGAGTGACTGAACTGAACTGATACTGCTCTTATGTCTCATGTTCTCCCAGCAAACTTTGTTACCCAGGAAAAATCTTGGACTGAAAAATAACACAGTTCATTGGCTGGATGATTGCTCTAAGTCAGGATATCTGCTGCTCTGTTTCCTGTACTTCAAAGGGTTGGGTCCCGTTGCTCATTCACACCACAGATCCTGTATGCTTTCGGACTTATACATCTAATTGACTGCTAGATAACCCTGCTCTTCAAGCTCCATATTTACAAAGCTGAACCCACCATCTTTCCCTGTTTTTCTACTTTTTTTTCCTGAGTTAGTTATATGAAAATTCCTCCAACCCAGTTGCTAATGACAGAAAATTGGATATGTTTTTCTTTCTTCCTTCTCCTTCAGTCTCCCCATCTTATTGATAATTATTATATTTAGTTGTGTCTACCTCAAGTCAATCCAGCTACCATTTTCAGTATACTTGTTCAGGTCACTCTTATGCTTCCAGTAAATGTGGCAGAGGTTTTAGGTGATATTGTCTGCTGTGAATTGACATAAGCCAAATTAGTCATACATTATGTGTAAATTCTTTTTGGTAGATAATAATAGCTGTCTAAGAATTTTGCATCACAAAGATTAACTACACGCTCATTCCTCTGCTATTAACTTTTAATAAGAACAAATCTCATGCCAAATTCTGACAAATCTATTCACATATTTTATTGGAGTATAATTGCTTTACAATGCTATATTCATTTCTGCTGTAGAATGAAGTGAGACAGCTATATGTACACATATATCCCCTCCTTCTTGGATCTCGCTTCCACCTCTCTCCATCCCACCCCTTCTAGGCCATCACAGAGCACTGAACTGAGCTCCCTGTGCTATATATCAGGTTCCCACAAGCTGTCTGTATTGTAGAGATGTGGATGAACCTAGAGGCTATCATGCAGAGTGAAGTAAGTCAGAAAAGCAAATATTGTATATTAACATACGTGTGTGGAATCTAGGAAAATGGTACAGATGAACGAAACTACTTCCAGGGCAGGAATAGAGATGCAGAGGCAGAGAATGGATGTGGGGACACACTGGGGAAAGGGAGGGTGGGGCGAATTGGGAAATTAGGATTGACGTATATATACTATCATGTGTAAAATCAATACACACTTATTAGACAGATGGTCTTTGGTAAAATTCAACTTTTGCCTCTAGCTGGCATCATGCAATCAGAAATCCTCCCATACCAATTCCTCTGTGTTGTATCAATCAGAGCTCAAATCTCAGGCATCATCCTTAAGGGAAATAGGTTGAGTCAGTGAATTTGTATACCCTGTTCTAATACTAATGTCTACAATATTTTAGCCATTCTACGTGTATTGAAAATCTTTCATATAACTAACAGTATTCTCTTTCTTCATTTATCATGCCAATTGACAGGGCTCCAGTTCAGCTCAGTTCAATCACTCAGTCGTGTCCAGCTCTTTGCGACCCCATGAATCGCAGCACGCCAGGCCTCCCTGTCCATCACCAACTCCCGGACTTCACTCAAACTCACGTCCATCGAGTTGGTGATGCCATCCAGCCATCTCATCCTCTGTTGTCCCCTTCTCCTCCTGCCCCCAATCCCTCCCAGCATCAGGATCTTTTCCAATGAGTCAACTCTTCACATAAGGTGGCCAAAGTACTGCAGTTTCAGCTTTAGCATCATTCTGAGTTGTTGATGGACAGGGAGGCCTGGAGTGCTGTAGTTCATGGGATCACAGAGTCGGACACGACTGAGTGACTGAACTGAATTGAAATGAACTGAATCTCTCTTTGACTGTGCACCCTCCAAGTTGTGTTGGATAGCAGATACAAAATCATATGCTAAACTAACTAGTACATATATAATATCATACTGATAGTCCTAAAACCTTATGAAGTAATTAATATATATTGTAACAGTATTTTCAGTCTTTCACCTCTCTGCAGCCTTAAAGCATCTGTATTTCTGAAAATGGAACTATGATATTTTATTCTTAAAAATTATCAATGGCTTATCTTGCTCTTACAATAATATTTTCCTGAAATAGTCATATCTGGTACATTTTTATTATCATTGCTCACTCTCTCCCCTTCACCCTTTGTTATTCTTCTATCTTGAACATCTCTTAAACATACCATCTTTAATCAAACTTTTGACTTCCCTGTATAGTCTTTCATTTGCCTGGAAAAACCTTCCCCCTCTGCCTTCACTGGCCTACTCACAATTAATTGAGTTAATTCCTTCCTTCAAGAAGTCTGTATTGATGATCATGTCCCACAAACTTATCTTCCCACACAAGACTGTAAAACATGTACCATAGTGCTAACCACACCAACTTGAATTTCTCATCTCCATTTTGATTGGCTGTATTTGTATAATTCATTAGATGAAATGGGATAACTCATAACTCTTGGTACAGTGCTTTGTAGAGAGTAGTTCTTATTTGATATCATAGACTTTCTCTTTCATTCTAAAACCAAAAGTTTTTAGACTCTGCCTGCAAAGTAGTTCATTGCTAGAAAGATTAATGAGCAAAAATATTTAGTTTTATAAATCAATATATTTATGAAGACAGTCACAAGTGAAATTATACTATTTGTAAAATCTTTTCGTTCAAAATATGAGGCATATAATGTGATTTGTCATAATTTGGTGATACATTTCCTTTTCCAAATTTACAAGAATACCCCCCTTGCTTGAGGACCTTCCCAAACCTTGGTTTAGAAAGGCTAAAATAATTCATTTATGAATGTAAAACACAATGTTGAACTGCTGGGTGATTTATAGAACTCTAAAGAACAGCTTGACTTTTTATAAAATCATTTTTATTTGGGATATTTGTATATAGTTTTATTTAAGGTTTTCTTATATTAAAGCAGTTAGTGCTTTTAGAGCATAATTATTTTTAGACTCAAGATTTATCTATGTTGCAGTTAATATTTATATTTTTTCATCCTTTATTAGATGATTCATTCATCACTTAATAAACATAGAATGAGCACCCACTTTTGCCAGCTCTAATTGAATCACTCAGGTTGGAGCAATCAGAACACACACACACTCCAAGACACCGAGTCCTCATCTTCCTGGAGCCTATAGTCCAGTGAATAAAAACTTAGCTTAGAAAATGGTGCTTTATATTGTTGATAAGTATCTTTCTTTCAAAAGTAAGAACAAAGGGAAAAGATTTTTCACAGAAAGTTGTATCTTGAATAAGTTAAATTTATTTGCCTGATGTGATGAGTGATGTCCAGTAAGCAGTTTGATGCATGAACTCAGATTTGGGAGAAAAGTCTGTGTTGAAATTTTGCGCTTGTAAGTCATCAACACGTATGTGATCATTGATGATAGTTTATTGATGAAACCAACCTAAAGGTATTTGTGGACCTAGAAGGGACTAGAATAGAGACTTCAGGAAAGCTTCATAGAAAGAGGCGGGAACAGGAAAGAGAACGCTAAGTGGGCAGAAAGCATGTGTTGGAGGGCGAAGAGAAGTCGTGAACAAGAAGTGGCCAGCAGTAGCCCGTGCTTGTGAAGACCAGATAAGGTCAAGGGTAACTTTGGAGAGTACATTGTCAGTCAGACCCTTGAGTAAACCTTTTCTGCTGTATTTCTTTGTAGCTCACACAATGTTAAGTATGTTATTAAAGCTTTAAGATATATTTGATATCTGGTATGTCATATCTTTGGAGCTGTCTCTTATACACATCTGTGTGTATGCCCAGCAGTGGGATTGCTGGGTCATAAGGCAGATCTATTTGCAGTTTTTTAAGGAATCTCCACACAGTTCTCCATAGTGGCTGTACTAGTTTGCATTCCCACCAGCAGTGTAAGAGGGTTCCCTTTTCTCCACACCCTCTCCAGCATTTATTGCTTGTAGACTTTTGGATTGCAGCCATTCTGACTGGTGTGAAATGGTACCTCATTGTGGTCTTGATTTGCATTTCCCTGATAATGAGTGATGTTGAGCATCTTTTCATGTGTTTGTTAGCCATCCGTATGTCTTCTTTGGAAAAATGTCTGTTTAGTTCTTTGGCCCATTTTTTGATTGGGTCATTTATTTTTCTTGAGTTGAGCTGCATAAGTTGCTTGTATATTTTTGAGATTAGTTATTTGTCAGTTGCTTCATTTGCTATTGTTTTCTCTTAACAATAATGGGTTAGCAGGCATTTGAGCATTGAGAGTGGGAAAGATTGTTGTTGTTTAGTCGTTAAAGTGAAGTCGCTCAGTCGTGTCCGACTCTTTGCGACCCCATGGGCTGTAGCCTACCAGGCTCCTCTGTCCATGGGATTCTCCAGGCAATAGTACTGGAGTGGATTGCCCTTCCCTTCTCCAGGGGATCTTCCGGACCCAGGGATCGAACCCGGGTCTCCCACGTTGTAGACAGACACTTTACCATCTGAGCCACCAGGGAAGTCCAAGTCATGTTTAATTCTTTGTGATCTCACGGACTATAGTCTGCCAGGTGCCTCTGTCCATATGATTTCCCAGGCAAGAACACTGGAGTGGGTTGCCATTTCCTTCTTCAGGGGTCTTCCTGACTCAGGGATTGAACCCGTGTCTCCTGAATTGGCAAGCAGAGTCTTTACCACTGACCCGCCAGGGAAGCCCAAGTGGAAAAGATTAAGAAAACATGAGATACGCTTACACAGTTACATGCACTACCTGACCCTAAGCATTCTGATGGTTGTAGTAAAAGCATTTTGCCCAGTGAAATGCTCACTCTCCTGTTATTTCAGGTGTTAACAGACTCAGCTACATATATATAGGCTGTGTGACCAATTTGACACAGATGACCCACATTACAGTGTCTTTGGACTTCACTTCCCTCTCTTACTCTAGACCCATTGAGGGACCACAATGTCTGGGTCTCTGGACTCTGGATTTCATAGTACATTTGTGAAACAATTTTATTTATAATTATTTGTGAACCCTCTGCCCTCAGACAGCTTAGAGCCAGTTTGTGTGCCTGGACTCTATATATTTTCCTTAGGGTGGCTGATTTACCCAATGGCCATTCAGGCTGTTCAGGTGGCCAACTGAAGCCATTCTTCCCCAACTGCAGGAAAAGCACAGTTGTCATATTTATCTACAACATATTTACCTATACTGAAGAGTACACCACCATGTTTATCTGTACTGGAAAGATAGGTAACGTGACTTAAGAATTATATGTAAACAGTTCAGACAGCTTAGAGCCAGTTTGTGTGCCTGGACTCTATATATTTTCCTTAGGGTGGCTGATTTACCCAATGGCCATTCAGGCTGTTCAGGTGGCCAACTGAAGCCATTCTTCCCCAACTGCAGGAAAAGCACAGTTGTCATATTTATCTACAACATATTTACCTATACTGAAGAGTACACCACCATGTTTATCTGTACTGGAAAGATAGGTAACGTGACTTAAGAATTATATGTAAACAGACATTCTCACCTGCCATTTAAAAAAATGTTTTAAAATGCCATATTACTGCCAAAGAACTGAAACTATGTTCTTTTCATTGCTTATAGAAAATATGGAGATAGAAAAAATAAAGTTCATCAAGGGGGTGCCAGATTTGGGAAGCAGCCCAGAAGAACAGTTCAGGAGGCAGATTTAAAAACACAAGGGAAAGAGACACAAAAAAGAAAAATCATCAGCATGAGCAGGTGCAAATTTATCCTGAAGATAATGTTTCAAATTGGGTGCCATTCTATCTCGAACCACTCTGCAGAGTTTTCCTGGGACTTCTAGCTAGGGAGAGAAACCAGGGAGGCAATCAAGAAGTGACTCTGGTAAATTATTTTGACAGATCTCCATTGAAATGGATCTGAATTGTCAAAGCTGCTATAATTGTTCATTCTAAATAGTTATTTTGGAACCTCATTTTGTTGTTGTTCAGTCACTAACTCGTGTCTGACTCTTTGCAACCTCATGGACTGCAGCACAGCAGGCTTCCCTGCCCTTCGTTATCTCCATGAGTTTGATCAAACTCATGTCCATTGACTCGGTGATGCCATCCAACCATCTAATCCTCAGTCATTCCCTTCTCCTTTTGCCTGCAATCTTTCCCAGCATCAGGGCCTTTTCCAATAAGTCAGCTCTTCACATCAGGTGGTCAAAGGATCGGAGCTTCAGCTTCAGCATCAGTCCTTCTGGTGAATATTCAGAGTTGATTTCCTTTAGGATTGACGGCTTTGATTGCCTTGTTGTCCAAGGGACTCTCAAGAGTCTTCTCCAGCACCACAGTTCAAAAGCATCAATTCTTTAGCATTCAGCCTTCTTTATGGTCCAATTCTCACATCTGTACATGACTACTGGAAAAACCATAGCTTTGACTATAGGGACCTTTGTAGGCAAAGTGATGTCTCTCCTTTTTAATATATGATTATAGTTTTTCTTCCAAGGAGCAAGTGTCTTTTAACTTGATGGTTGCAGTCACTGTCTGCAGTGACTGTTATACTATTTCTAAGAGAAATGTTGCTGCTGCTACTTAGTCACTTGAGTCATGTCCGACTCTTTGCGACCCCATGGACTGTATGGACTGTAGCCTGACAGGCTCCTCTCTGCATGGAATTTTCCAGGCAAGAATACTGCAATGGATTGCCATGCCCTCCTCCAGGGGATCTTTCTGACCTAGGGATTGAACCCTGGTCTTCTGCATTGCAGGCAGATTCTTTACCATTGAGCCGCTAGAGAAGCATCTCTAAGAGAAATACTTTCCCTCAAATTTTATCAGTTTTAGGCCTCATGTAATTGGATCTTCCTGAGCATAGGTAATGACCACGTTTCTCTAGCAGAAATAAAAGGCTAAAGAAGTTTAATCTGATTTGATTTGGGCTCCCATTACTAATATTTTCATTTGTAGCTTTGAGCTCATCGTCTGGATTTTGGGAGCTACAATTAGGTATAGTGGTTTTCTTCACTAATTCTTTACAAAAATTAATAGAAAATTGAAACAATTTGTAGGCTTACTTGGGCTTGGTGGAGTTTCTTTTGTTTTTTGTTTTCTTTCTAGCAATCAGTCCTAACAATGTCATTTTTAAAAAACATAATTATTTTGCACATTCTATTCATATAATAGATGAGATGTAAAATGAGCTTCATGGATGATAAACACTCCAATGGCTATTAAGCTTTACATTGTATAAACAAGGATCGAACTGCTGCTATACAAAATTAGCAATAAACTTTTAGTGTAGATTCTGGATATGAACGCAATAAAGTATCCTGAGTAAAGAAGATCATTAGTCCTAGAATGAGATAGGACCATCTTATGAATTTATGTACCTGTGAACAAAAAAGAAAATGAGTTTATTTTTACACACCATTAGAGCTGTACTTCAAATTTTTAATTGTTGAAATCAATTATACCTTGGGAAAAACAAAGTAAGGTGTCACAATTATAAAAAAAAAAAAAGGATGTCATAATTATAAGTAGTTTTATGTGGAATACATAAATATAGACATTGTTGCATTTCCCAAGCTGTGAAAAACACAAAACAGATTAATGAACTTCAAAAGGTAAAGAGGCAAGGATTTTTAAGATTTTAAAAAGAAAATAAAAAAGAAATGTGCTTATCTGAAATTAGTTCTGAACAAGAAATGCCTTGGTCAAAAAAGAAGGAAAGAATTCTGAAATATTTTATTAGAAAGTAATTAATTTAAATAAGGAAATAAACTTGAACTCTGCAAAGAGAACAGCAAGGTCTATAAAACACAGTCATCAATAATAATAAGTGGCTTATTTTGTGTAGCCAATAACAGTACATATCAACATTCATCTTCTCCTGAACATGACTACATTCTTCTTACATGGTAAGAAATTCCAGATGAAAGCAAAATGCAAATGTTATTTCCAATGTTTTGATTTTGGTAGATGTGTTTGCTGTAAGTAGGAAAGAAAGCCCTTATTTGTCAAAAGGATTGCAGAAAATCTTCAAGTCCGTTTCTGTGACAAGAATAAGACTATCTCAAGAATAAAATAAGAAATGCATTAACTTAAATGTATGATATAGCACTTTCCTATTGCCTAAAAGCTTTCACTAACTCTGTTTTATAAGAAAATTTGTGCAAGATGGATATACTTTTTGTGTGGAAATAGAAGGATGTCAATCACAACCCTCATACAGTTATCTAATTAATAACTGAATTATTTTTTTAATTATAGTTTTTTCTGACACACACACACACACACAATGCTCACATTGCTTACATCCGATAGGACAGCACATAGCCTGGTACTCTGTCTCCAGAGCATTGAATTTGAAATATACACCAGAAAGTGATCATATCAGTTCAGTTCAGTTCAGTCACTCAGTCATGTCCGACTCTTTGCGACTCCATGAATCGCAGCACGCCAGGCCTCCCTGTCCATCACCAACTCCCGGAGTTCACTCAGACTCACATCCATTGAGTCAGTGATGCCATCAGCCATCTCATCCTTGGTCATCCCCTTCTCCTCCCGCCCCCAATCCCTCCCAGCATCAGAGTCTTTTCCAATGAGTCAACTCTTCGCATGCGGTGGCCAACGTAATGGAGTTTCAGCTTTAGCATCACTCACTTTTAAAATGCCATATCACTGAAAATTGTACTCCTAATGCCTTCATAAACTATATGAAATCTATCATGTTCCTGGTGGAATACATGTCATCAATCTGAGAAGTAGGGGAAAAATAGCTTCTAACTTTTAAAAGAACTTTCCTGCCCCAATATTATTTCCTAAAAATTCTGCTTTCTTTTGTTACTTTTTATTTAGTTACAGGCAGGAAGTAAAAGAGTCTGATTTCAAAACAGGAGCAGTTAATCATTTTATTTTACTTAACGAATTAACACAGGTATTGTCCCTTCATTGGAAGGACTGATGTTTAAGCTGAAACTCCAATACTTTGGCCATCTCATGCGAAGAGCTGACTCATTGGAAAAGACCCTGATTCTGGGAGGGATTGGGGGCAGGAGGAGAAGGGGAGAACAGAGAATGAGACGGCTGGATGGCATCACTGACTCGATGGACGTGAGTTTGGGTAAACTCCGGGAGTTGGTGATGGACAGGGAGGCCTGGCATGCTGCGATTCATGGGGTCGCAAAGTGTCAGACTTGACTGAGCGACTGAATTGACAGAACTGACTTCCACTGAGAGTAGAACTCAATATAAACCTGCTTTTATATTGAAATGCAAGTAATTCTGTTGCTACCTGTTCACTCACTTAACCACATGTCCATTGTCCCGACAGGAAACTGGCGATGTTAAAGCGAGCACAAAGATTCCTTCATATAATGTATCTTAAAAAGCTCTGATTCTATATACCAGCCCTACATGATTTTTAAATACATTTTTATTTTAGAACAGTTTTAAATTTATGGAAAAATATCTAAGATAGTGCAGAGATTGTGTACCCAGTTTCCCATATACTACGTTGCATTGCATTATATTATGTTACAATAATATATTAAAATTCATGAACACCTATCAATGTTATATGATTAACAAAATACATACTTTACTCAATTTCTATAGTTTTTTTAACTTCCTATCCTCCCCTCCACCCACTGCCCCGGGATCTCATCCAAGATATCATCGTTATGATTAGTCATCAAGTCATTTTAAACTCTTCTTGACTGGCACAGCTTTTTAGACTTACTTTGTTTTGATGACTTTGACAGTTTTTAAGAAGTGATAGTTAGCTGTTCTGTAGCATGATCTCCATTCTGATTTGTCTGATTCTTTTTTTTTTTTAAACAATCAGACAAGGGTAATGGGTTTTGGGTAGGAAGATTTTATACCTGGGGGTATAAAGCACCCTTTCCCTCACAGTATGTCAATGTTCCATCCTATCAGTAAGACTTATAGTTGTTGACCTTGATGATCTATCCTATCATCTTTTTTCTCATTTCAATATTCCAGTCTTGGTTTTATCAATTAGTAGTCTTAATATCAGCAAAGTCAAAACTCTATCAGTTAGCCTTGTTCTATTCCTTGAAATCTAAAATTCATTCAGTTGTTTCTCAAACATTTGAAGTAATGCTCAAAAATTATCATTTTTTATACCAAATAAAATCCTTTAAATGGATAAAGCATCTGCCTGGAATGCAGGAGATCCAGGTTCGATCCCTGGGTCGGGAAGATCCCCTGGAGAAGGAAATGGCAAACCACTCCAGTACTTTTGCCTGGAGAATCCCATGGAGGGAGAAGTCTGGTAGGCTACAGTCCATGGGGTCGCAAAGAGTCGGACACGACTGAGCAACTTCACTTTTGGATATTTTAGGATTCTTAGGATCATCCACATTGACTTTTTTCTAACTTTTTCTGTTTTTGTACATATATATAATTCCCTCTTTATAAAAAAGAGAATGGGTAAAAACATGACAAAATTTCCAGTTGCATTAAAGTGGTGACCATTAAAATACTAAAAAAAAAAAGATTTTTCAGAAATGATAGTAACCCTGAGATAGGGAAAAACATCTTTTAAAAAGATCTATTTTAGAATCAACAAATAAAGTGATTGTAAGTTTAGTTCTTCAAATGTTAAAAACTTCTGAACCACTAAATGCTTTATAAAGAAAATTTTAAATCAAATGATAGACTCAGAGAAAATATTTGCCGTATGTAAAATATTATAAAAATTAACAATCAGAATATTTCAAAGCATAATATTAATATAAACATAAAAGAAAAAAATTTCAATGGGAAAATTAGAAAAGGATATATTCAATGGCAATTACCAGAAGGCAAAATACAAGTGACTAATACATGCATGTAAAAAAAAGTTTATTTGTAATATGAAAAATGCAAATTAAATCAATAATGAGATACCATTTCCATCAGATTGGCAAAGTGTAAATATCAAGTGAAACAATGCAACCCTTGTGAAAATATAAATTAATATGGCATTTTAACATAGCAATTTAGCAATACATACTTACATTTTCAGTGAACATACTCTTTAGCTTAGTAATCCCAAGCCTTATTATCCAGCATTGATTGTGTCTATGTATCAAAATATTTTTAGGAAGAATATTACTGTAGAGAGATCATCTGTAATAACAGACAATAAGAAACAGCTTAAGTGACCATTAATTAGTAAATGCAGCCACAATTGAGAATCAGTTCAGTTCAGTCGCACAGTCGTGTCTGACTCTGCGACCCCATGAACCACAGCACGTCAGGCCTCCCTGTCCATCATCAACTCCCGGAGTCCACCAAAGCCATGTCCATTGAGTCAGTGATGCCATCCAACCATCTCATCCAGTGTCGTTCCCTTCTCCTCCTGCCCTCAATCTTTTCCAGCATCAGGGTCTTTTCAAATGAGTCAGTGCTTCGTATCAGGTAGCCAAAGTATTGGAGTTTCAGCTTCAACATCAGTCCTTCCAATGAACACTCAGGACTGATCTCCGTTAGGATGGACTGGTTGGATCTCCTTGCAGTCCAAGGGACTCTCAAGAGTCTTCTCCAACACCACAGTTCAAAAGCATCAATTCTTCGGTGCTCAGCTTTCTTCACAGTCCAACTCTCACATCCATACATGACCACTGAAAAAACCATAGCCTTAACTAGATGGACCTTTGTTGGCAAAGTAATGTCTCTACTTTTGAATATGCCATCTAGGTTGGTCATGTCTTTCCTTCCAAGGAGTAAGCGTCTTTTAATTTCATGGCTGCAATCACCATCTGCAGTGATTTTGGAGCCCCCCAAAATAAAATCTGACACTGTTTCCACTGTTTCCAAATCTATTTCCCATGAAGTGATGGGACTGGATGCCATGATCTTAATTTTCTGAATGTTGAGCTTTAAGCCCACTTTTTCACTCTCCTTTTTCACTTTCATTAAGAGGTTCTTTAATTCTTCTTTGCTTTCTTCTATAAGGGGAGTGTCATCTACATATCTGAGGTCATTAATATTTCTCCCAACAATCTTGATTTCAGTTTGTGCTTCCATTTATATTGACATTACATATGCACATATTTATAATTAAATTTGTCAAATTATCTAGTTGCCCTAAGTTTTTTATCTATGACTTTTTTGCTTTTGACATCTATCTAATCCTGAAAGATATTTAATTAATTTAATTTTTAAAGTCTTCTTGCATTTGTCTACAGCTTTTGCTTTGAGTATACTGAACTGCTATGAACAGAAATTTGACTATAATATTTTCTCTTTTAATTTGGACTTTTTTGTTAAATTCTACTTTACAATGTTTTTACTGCCATTAACCTAAAATTCAGCTTTCTGTGGCAACAGTGGGCTTCCCAGGTTGTTCTAGTGGTAAAGAACCTACCTGCCAGTACAGGAGACATAAGAGACACAGGTTCAATCCCTGAGTTGGGAGGAATGCCTAGAGAAGGGTATGACAAACCATGTCAGTATTCTTGCCTAGAGAATCCCATGGACAGAGGATCCTGGCAGATGAGGGTCCATAGCATGGCAAAGAGTTGTACACAACTGAAGCGATCTAGCACACATGGCAATAATGTTTCTTCCTTTCTGTTCTGAGACTGGATTTTCTTCAACCAGATATTCATTTGCAGTTTCTCTCAATGCGTCATTTTAAGAATATTTCTTACAAACCACAAGCAGCTATGAGGTTTTACCCTAATCTTACTGTTCCTGTCTTCTAAAATAATCATTCAGCCTGTTCACATTTAGTGTAAAAATGTACATACTTGATTTTACTATCTTTGCCCTATTCAGTTTTTGCAATTTATTTTACTTTATTGTTTCATCTTTTCCTTTTTTTGGTAGATATTTATGATATTACCCCCTTGTTCATTTGGATGTTCCTGAGTGTAGCTATCTTTCCTTTCCCCAGATTCATTTATATCCCTCATCCAAAGACTGTTTCCTTATCACCCAGACCCCTTACAAGATGAAATCTTTAGAATACATGTTCTGCACCCTCCTCCTATCCCAACTTTTGCTAATAATTTAGGACTTTTAGTTTCATATTTTTCCTTGCAGTACATAACTTCTGTTTCTAGCTTAATTTATCATTTTGCTTCCACATTCACAGTCACTCTATCATTTTCCATTTAGAATTAACAATACATATGGCAAGATTCATTGCTCACCACAGTTTCCTTTCCACTTCATCTTCTGCTATCAGAGGCTCCTGTTTTGTCTCATTTGTCTTGAGTCTTTTCTCTAATGTTTTACTTGAAGGTAGTGCTTGGTGATATATTTTCAGAACAAACTTCCCTGGTGAATCAGATGGTAGAGTCTGTCTGCAATGAGGGAGATTCAGGTTCGATCCTTGGAACAAAAAGATGCCCTAGAGAAAGAAATGGCAACCCACTCCAGCATTCTTACATGGAAAATCCTATGGACGAAGGAGCCTGACAGGCTACAGTTCACAGGGTTGCAGAGAGTCAGATACAACTGAGTGACTTCACTTCACTGCATACTTTAAAGTATCTTTTTTTTTTTCCACCATGATGGATAAAAAAATCTTAGAAGCATATAGAATCTGTAGGCTGCAATTATTTGCTTTCAGTTGTCTAAATTCCAACAGCATCTAGCCTGATAAATTCAAAGCCAGCAATCATCATTTTGTGAATCTATCTCATAGAATTGAATCCAGGTCACTTATGTCTTCTGCATAGGCAGGCAGGTTCTTTACCACTAATGCCACTAGGAAAGCCCTATTTCAAGAAATAAAAGCGACAGAAAATGAATATATATATATGTATATATATAAAGACATATATATGAATATATATACACATAAAGACATATATATATGAATATATATATATATAGATAAAGACTTTGATTGTGAAATTGATTACAGAGTCAGGGAAGAAGCTGGGAGCTAGGCTTCCTTAGAACTTAGAACTTTCAGATGTACCAGTTGGATTTAGAGCAGGCAGAGGATACAGAGATCAATTTGCCAATATTCATTGGCAAGGGAATTCCAGAAAAACATCTTCTGCTTCATTGTACACTAAAGCCTTTGACTCTGTGGATCACAACAAATTATGGAAAATTCTTAAAGAGATGGGAATACCAGAGTCTGTCTCCTGAGAAACCTGTATGCAGATCAAGAAGCAACAGTTAGAACTGGACATGGAACAACAGACTGGTTCCAAATTGGGAATGGAGTATATCAAGGCTATAGATTGTCATCCTGCTTATTTAACTTACATGCAGAGTAAATCATGCAAAATTCTGGGCTGGATGACTCACAATTGGAATCAAGATTGCCAGGAGAAATATCAACAACCTCAGCTATGCAGATACACCACTTTAATGGTGGAAAGTGAAGAGGAACTAAAGAGCCTTTTGATGAGGATAAAAGAGGAGAGTGAAAAAGCTGGCTTAAAACTCAATATTCAAAAAACTAAGATCATGACATCTGGTTCCATCACTTCATGGCAAATAGAAAGAGAAAAAGTGGAAGCAGTGGAATTATTTTCCAGAAATTTCCATTAAATTTCATGATGGCCTCTTAACAGTTACTTTCTACAGATACTGTCATATCTATTTTTACAGTATATACTAAATATCCACATACCCTATAGTATCATGACAGACAAAGCCAGAAAATACTTCATTCTTTCAACATTTTTCTAATTTTGCATATTTGCCTGCAGCAAAATGTCCCAGTGTTATCATGATTCGGCATTGTAGTATACATTTCATCATATGATATCAGTTTTTTAATGTCTCTTATGAGTTTACCTTAATTTCCATCTCATCTTAATTTCCATTAATGTCTCATCTCTTGCTTTAGGAAATGAGTAGCTGCCACAACCTTTTCTTCTCTGTAAGCTTATTCCCTGCATATAATTTCTAATATTATTTCTTTCAAAATATTTTCATGTTATTCCAGAGAAAAGGCAGCCCGATTTTTGCTGAGGAAAATCAGCATTTTCTAAATACGCCCCAAAACAATATTGTCCTGGAAATAAGGTGAAAATTTTCCTTATCTAGAATGAGCGTTGTTGTAGTGAGAGTGATGATTCTGAAGGCTACAGGCAGTGAGGCCTCAGGCTCCCTGGAGGCTCCAGTTAATCAGGGGCAATTCTGATGCTGAACTTGACAAAAGGAGTTGATTGACTCCCTTCACCAGGGCCCATAAATTTCAAGGGTAATCCCTTCCATTCAACCCTAAACTCATTGGCAGCTGAATGACAGACAAAAATAGCGAAAAGTCTTCAGACCAAAGATGATCTCTTGGAATATGAGAAACTGAGTATTATTTTCTAATTTGACTGTGGCTCAAGACATATTCACTACAGTGTTGTTCATTCTTAGACATGGAAGGAATACTAATAGTGCTTACTTATTTTAATAACTACAATTTATTGAGCATGAGTTAAGTGACAGAAGCTGTAATAAATGCTTTACTTTTATTTCATTTAAGCCTAACACTATTCTCTGGGGCAAATTTTTAAATTAAATTTTAGTGGAGTATAGTTCCTTTAAAATGCTGTCTTATTAATAGTTTCTACGGTACAGCAAAGTGAATAAGCCATATGTTTACATATATCCCCTCATTTTTGGATTTTCTTCCTTAGGTCACCTCAGAGCACTGAGTAGAGCTCCCTGTTCTATATAGTAGGTTCTCATTAGTAATCTATTTTATACACAGTATAAATAGTGTATATATGTCAGTCCCATCCATCCCATTCCCCTCTTTCTCTGGGGCAAAATTTTTTTTTCCCATATTTTAGAAATGAATAAAATGAGGCTAAGGAAAGAAAGTAATGGTAAATCTGACACCAAAGGCAGGACCATCTGATTTCAAGTCCAATGCTCTTGAACACCTCACAATGCTCTTTACCGTTTACTGAGCTGATCCTGGTGATATGTAGTCCTTAAAGTGATAGATACTATCCTTCCCACTTTAGAAATATGAAAACTTGGTCTTGCGGAAGTTATCAATTAAGACAGTAAGTTGCAGAACTAAGATTAAAACATAGAATGACCTGATCCCAGAGTCTGTTCTTTTCACTATATTGTGCTGTTGATTATTAGCAGATCCTCCAAGATCTTGAGTTAATCTTATAAAATCAGAAAGAGTTGTAATTAAAATTGTAGCAAAAGTCATTCTGGGACCCCAGTCTACAAGCTGGTTGACATGCAAACTGTTAGCGGTATTAATACATCAGACTAAACAATGTGGCTCCCAGGGCAGCCAAATCCTAATGATGGCAACAGATGCATTGGGCTATTATAAGTTGGCAGTGGTAGCTATTTGAATCCTACAACAAGTTCCTCTTGCTATGACTCATTGCTCACCAAGCAATATTCTGATTTTAATTTGGTTTCCCATGTGGCCTTCCTATGGCAACACTACTTCCTCTGGCCTCTGTGATAACTGTATGCCTCATTTTAATTTAACTACAAAGCAACCTGGTAAACTGATCAGTTTCCTTGTGAATTTACTAACATAAGTCTCCTAGAGTCAGTTACCCAACTGCCCAACATCAGGAGACCTACTCTAGTGATCTGACCTTACACTACAGGGATTCTGCTAAGGTAAAGCCATCATGTAAATCACCCTAAAGAAGCTCCCCTGAGGCACACTGCTTGTGAGCTTGTTATCTCAATATGATCCTAAACCTAGAGCAAAACCAAATTGACCCATTATTGATCACTGTGGATGTGCATACATGAGTAAATACATTCCTCTTTTAATTTCCCTCACTGAAATTTGTTTCAGTGTTCTAATGCCAGAAAATAACTGTTATATTTAGATTCTCAAAGATAAGTTCATTTTGATTACTCAGATATAAATATTTATAATGGATACATATGGCCTATTATAATCCATAAGCTATTGTTGTTAATTATATTAGTTTATTGAGTTATATATATTTCCCCTTATTATGGTACATGTTTCCAGCTTGGTGATTAGTTGTGGCAAATATTACTTTTTTTTTTTTCTTATTTAGCTGTGAAAGTTGATGGAGAATGAACATTCTGTTTGGCTACTGTAGCCTTCTTGGAAATACAGTCCAACTATGTCTGTACTTCTTTTTTTCAAAATAGAATAGATTTCACAAGGCAATCCATTTCATCAGGATTTGGTGAATAAGAAAAGCAAAAATCCATGCCCACTTGTTCCAAACTATCAAATATGAAAGGATAAACTTTAATAAAAAGAAACATCATCAGTATCATCACTAAGTGAAATCATTTCACTCTGAACTTGCTGGTGCTTTCTTTATAAACCAGGCAAAAGTTAATTTGATGCTCCACTAAGCATTTTGAATAATCTAAAATATTTTCCAACCTCATCTTTTGGAAGCTAATTTATTAATACATTGAAGAAAAATTCCATTAATTAAGGGTATACTTACAGAAAATGACATCCAAACCGTAATATGAAAAGACCAATTCATTAGAAGTGTTTCTAGAAGTACAAACCACTTTCCTGGGTTTGTTTTTCCTAAATTCTTATTAGAAATGAAGTCCTACATATAAGTGAGACGATACAAAATACAGCATCAAGTTCTATACTACCCAGTGAAGCCATTCTGACTTCTAAAATACTGAATAAAAACTCAATATTATTTAAGAAGCACATGCTTTTAAGGATGGTTGAAACTAGGCTGAGTACCTTATATCAAAACATTCTGTGTTACTAGAGCAGGGGAAATTTTATCTAGATAAAATAAGCAAAGAAAGAGATCTGGTTATAAGAAACCTTAACAAAATTTTAAAGCATAATTATCTAAAAGACCTTAACTCTCCCTCAATCCTGCAAGGCTTAAAATTGACATATATCATGGAAAAGAAAAACAATAAATAATTGCAATAAATACAATAAACCACATATTATAAAGCAGACAAATATCAAGGTTTTCTCTCTGGGTTAATGCAAGCACTCTTAAACAATGAAGCCTGAACCATATTTGTGAACATAAAGCATATTAATGGAGTTTGTGTATATTTTAAGGGCTTACCAGGTGGCAGAGTGGTAAAGAATCCTCCTGCTAATGCAGAAGACAAAGGATATGCCAGATTGATCCCTTGGTCAGGAAGATCCCCTGGAGGAGGGCATGGCAACCAGATCCAGTATTCTTACCTGGAAAATCCCATGGATAGAAAAGCCTGGTGGTTACAGTCCATGGGGATCACAAAGAAGCAGACATGGCTGAGCACACATACACGTGTATATAATAGAGCTACCTGTTGTTAAATCCGAATACCATTTTGTAAAGATTAATATTTTTGATGAAAAGCCTCCAAGTCTTTCCATTCTTCTAGGCCTTGAGAAAGTTTGCTATGACTGTGTTAAAACGTTGCTTAAGGATAATATTTGGCAGATAAGATTTGCTTTTCCAGGTGTAAAGAAAGTCACAATGCTGTCAACTCTTAAAGCCTTCTTTGGAGTCAGTGTATGAAGTGATACATCCAGCTTCTAACAACAACAGCAACAACAAAAAACTAAATCACTCACCAGACAAAGCATGGCTTTGAAAGAGTGCAAGCATTTTATCTGCCTCTTTCTGAAAGATTTCACATTACAGACTGCAAGTTAACTCCATGAAGAAATGCTTCCAGTTGCTTTGTGCAATGCAGATTCTGCAATATCCTCTGAAGACACTGGAGTTTGCCGATGCCTTCTTTAAAGTGAGACCCTGCCACCTGACCCATACGGCAATGATCTGACCAGCCCAACGTCCAGTTACTGGTGTGCTGGCCCTATTTTGTGTGTGCTCAGTCTTGTTCAGTAAAGGACTTCCCTGGTGGCTCAGACAGTAAAAACATCTCCCTACAATGGGGGAGACACAGGTTCGATCCCTGGGTCGGGAAGATCCCCTGGAGAAGGAAACGGCAACCCACTCCAGTACTCTTGCCTGGAATATCTCATGGACGGAGGAGCCTGGTGGGCTACAGTCCATGGGGTCGCAAGGAGTCGGACAGGACTGAGCAACTTCACTTTCACTTTCAGTCTTGCTCAACTCTGTGACCCCATGGACTGTAACCCACCAAGCTCCTCTGTCCATAGGATTTCCCAGGCAAGAATACTTGAGTAGGCTGCTATTTCCTCCTCCAGGGGATCTTCTCCACCTAGGAATAGAAATGTCTCTGTGCCTCCTGCATTGCAGGTGGATTCTTTATTCTGAGCCATCCGGGAAGCGCTGACCCTATTAACACGGTCCAAAACACATTTGCTTTTGACAACCACATCACATTCCTGACTCCTGTTACTGTCAGGTGAACTTTCTAGGTCCCGCTACCGTGAATCACTGCTAAGCCAGTAAAATCTTCTTTGATCTAATTTAGGGAAATAGAGAGACAAATAAAATGGTGAACTGCTCATTGCTTATCAGTTATTAGTGCTTTACATATCAAACCACTCTGAGTCATCAAAGTGGAGAAGATGCTATTTACCCTAGAACTGTGAATTCCCAGGACAGTCATTATGTGCAAATGTACTCTGAAACTGCAGTTTCGCTAGGTTTATGTCTGAGTGCCAATAATAAAATTAACGGTGATGGCTACAGTAAGCTGCTTTCAAAGATGAAAGACCTTCCAAAAGGAAGTTTCTGCTATCGTTTATATGGCTGACTACCATCTAGCACATAAATATACAGAACACACAAAAGCCAGGACCTTTTATTCTTTCTGCTTTTGTTCAAGAAAATGGTTGAAGGAAAAAGAAGAGAAAGTAGATCCAGTATGTTTCAGTGAGACAGAGTGAAAGAAATGTTTGTGTGTTAATGCGTGGAAATTTCAAATTTAATCATTTCAAAATAATGATGCCACTATCATGCCATGGAAGTGTCTGATCTTCTGTGTAAATGGGAAAGGGCACAGATAACAATTTTAAACACTGGACAGTGATTGTTAATTTGTATGCAATATTCACACATCTATTTCATTCTCATTTTTGCTCAGATCCTCTTCTGCTTTGTTTATAAAAGTTGGGCAGTTTAAATCATGGTTATGTGTGATAATATGCTGATGAATAAATATTAAGGATAATAGAGATATATGTTCTCTCTTATTGAACTTTGAAGTCCAAACTAATATTAGTGATTTTGAAGCTTGGTTGTTTTTATTTTCTTTATTTTAAAATTTCTTTCTTTTTCAAAGATAAAAATCACAATTTAATTCAGCAAGTTAGGAGACAATACTGCCTTGGAATGAAGTGTAATATCTAACTTGTGTGCCAGATTTAAAGAACCTTTCATAATCTATAGCTCTATAAATCTAGAGAAAAGAAAGCTATGTGCTTTGCTATTTCCAAAATTTTAGAGTTGCAGGAATGAAGAAAGTGGGCAAAAGCTTTTAATTAAAATTAAAATCAATAGGGAAAAACAGTAACAGAGTTAGGAAGCAAATCAAGATCTCTCTGCCTGTGAAATCTAGCACAACAAAATTATGCGGCCTATAATTTTCCAGCTAATATTTCCTATGCAACACCTGGTACAGACCCCATCCTATTAAGTTACTGGCAGCCTCTTATAAGCAGGATATGATCCAAGAGTTCATTTATCTCTTAGAAACAATGCTACAAATGGTTAGGTTTCTTGGCAATCACTCAAAATATGTATTTAGTGAGTAGCTGAATTATTTCAGTTTTAAAATAGAGTCCCATACATTTGCAGTACTAAAACCAAATGAAACCAAATATAAATGTTTAATAATAATTTTAAAAATATAGCTTAAATTCTACTGTGAGCTGAGTAGTTTAATGAGAAGTGAAGGAGATAAATATGACATGTCTCTAGAGTCTGAAGCACCATCCACAGACTTTCAAAGGTGTTGAAGATGGCAGCATATAACGTCACTTCATATATTAGGATACTCTACCTGCCTCCAAGACTATTACTGCAAACTAGATATCATTAGGACATTTTATTTTTGGTGGGTTTTTCTTTTTTTTGGTGGTGGGGATAATGGATGGGAGTGTGTTCAGTAGGTCTCAGCTAACACATTGAATGCTATAAAAGGGAAGGAAATCTGAAAAGAAAAAGAAAGACAATAATAAAATACAAAGACAGTTACTTCGAAACCCCTGGGGTAAAGAAAAGGGAAAAAGAAAAAGTGGAAGTTGCTCAGCCATGTCCAACTCTTTGTGACCCCAGGGACTATACAGGCCATGGAATTCTCCAGGCCACAGTGGAGAATCCACTGGAGTGGATAACCTTTCTCTTCTCCAGGGGATCTTCCCAATCCAGAAGGTTTGAGACCTTCTCAAACCCAGGTCTCCCACAGTGCAGGCAGATTCTTTACCAGCTGAGCCACAAAAGAAGTCCAAGAATACTGGAGTGGGTAGCCTATCCCTTCTCCAGCAGATCTTCCTGACTCAGGAATCGAACCAGGGTCTGCTGCATTGTGGGCAGATTCTTTACCAACTGAACTATCAGGGAAAAAGAAAAGAACAAGATAAATTACTTCAGACAGACTTCACTGGCTCCTAAGGAGAGCTGTGAGTTCAGCCATCACAAATTGATCCCATTTTCTTCCTATGATGCCAAATTATGGATTTCAGTTTCTGAAAAGCCATTCCATATCAAACTATGGTTACAAAATTTAATGGCACATAAATAAAAACAATTATCTATTTTATAGGCATGCAATATAATTACCTGACACACTATAAAGCCATGTTATGGGGGGCATGGTTAGTATGAACTAGACTAGCTGAGACTCCCTCAAATATTATTCAACAAGTATGTCCTGATCATATGTTCCATGTTGGATATTGTTCTAGACACTTTGGATATAGGCATGGGTGTTCAGTTGTACCTGACTCTCTGCGACCCCATGGACTATAACCCACCAGGCTCCTTTGTCCACGATACTTCTCAGGCAAGAATACTGGAAGGGACTGCCATTTGCTATTCCAACTTTGGATACATTAATGAACAAAAATGACATCTCTTGACTTCCCTGATGGTCCAGTGGTTAAGAATCTGTCTTGCAATGCAGGAGACACAAGTTCAATCCTTGGTTGGGGAACTAAGATCCCACATGCAGACAAGCAACTAGTGAACCCACAAGGTTTAGAGCCCTTGTGCCACAACTAGAGAGGTCAAGCCCTGAAAGGAAAGATCGCACATGCCACAACCAAGACACAAAGCAGCCGAATAATCTTCAAAAAGAAATGACATTTCTTCATGGAGACTCTTCTTTGTTGATCCCATGCTTTTCCCTTTTATCAGTTCAGTTCAGTCGCTCAGACGTGTCCGACTCTTTGTGACCCCATGAATCACAGCACGCCAGGCCTCCCTGTCCACCAACTCTTAGAATTCACTCAGATTCACGTCCATCGAGTCTGTGATGCCATCCAGCCATCTCATCCCCGGTCGTCCCCTTCTCCTCCTGCCCCCAATCCCTCCCAGCATCAGAGTCTTTTCCAATGAGTCAACTCTTCNTGTCTGGCTCTAGGTGAGTGATCACACCATCATGATTATCTGGGTCATGAAGATCTTTTTTGTGCAGTTCTTCTGTGTATTCTTGCCACCTCTTCTTAATATCTGCTTCTGTTAGGTCCAGACCATTTCTGTCCTTTATCGAGCTCATCTTTCCATGAAATGTTCCCTTGGTATCTCTAATTTCCTTGAAGAGATCTCTAGTCTTTCCCATTCTGTTCTTTTCCTCTATTTCTTTGCATTGATTGCTGAAGAAGGCTTTCTTATCTCTTCTTGCTATTCTCTGGAACTCTGCATTCAGATGCTTATATCTTTCCTTTTCTCCTTTGCTATATAGGAGACCTGAACATCTTCCTATAACTAGCAGAACCTTTTTCCTTCTGTGACAATGTACTTTTGCAGGGTCCTGTCTTTCCCCAAAGCCCTGTTTCATCAGCTTTAAATATAAATTGCAAATACTTGCCTTTCCTTTCGATGATCTAAATAAAATTTTCTGAAAAAATCTTGGCAATTTCTTTCTACAGCCATACTTCAAATTTTCCCTTAAAAACCGATTCTAGGCCAACAATTTCTCTTCTGGAAGTAATCACACCATTCCTGTATTGATTCAAGCACCTACGCTAAAATTCATCAGTCAGTTTAGACTAAACTTCAGAAGCATATGTATTTTCTGACCAAGCATCCACAAAGTCACAAGTTTCCACCTTATTGCTCTGCCAATGCATTTTCTTGCCACTATCGATTGAATTGACTTCATGTTTTCCTTCTTCAAATACTTTCCCTTGTTTTAAAAAATGACACTCATACCCAAATGAGACAACCTGAACTTGGAGATTAATATTACAGCCTTCATTTCTGAAGTAAGGTTTTTCTTCATTTTTGAGGGGATTTGCTATCTTATCTCCTGAAATGTAAGATCTCTGAGCACCACATCTTCTGAGACACAGAATAGAAGAATTTTATGTTAAAAATTGGCCACAGACTTACAAGGAATTCTGAACAATGTTATTTGGCAGCCTGGAGGGGAGGGAGTTTGGGGGAGAATGGATACATGTCTATGGATGACTGCATCCCTTCGCTGTTCACCTGAAATTACTACAACACTGTTGATTGTCTACAGCCCAATACAAAATTAAGTTTTAAAAAACAGGGAAAATACAGAAGATACAAAGAACAATATGAAAGACCCACAGTTGTTCTAAGTGTAATGGCACACTCAGCCCACCCACTCACCTCTAGAGCAACCCCTTGTTTCCTCTGGATCTGCTGACATATCGCAGGCACAAACCAGAGATGCAGACTCAGTGACCTTGATGTTCACAGCCTGCTTTGGGCATCTGGGGAAGGGAGGTCATTTTGTGGGGCTCCCATAATTTGAGCCATCAATCTCTATTTAAATTAGAGCGAATTGAATGCTAACTTCTGCAGTGGTATAAACTGCTCTAAGAGGTGAAAGGCAAAACACACACAGAGCTGGGATGAAGAACGAGGCTCTGCTATTTGAAATTGAGATTTTTATATCTCTGGGCTGAATGACTACCTGCATATCCTTGTCATCAGTTATACAAAATTACTAAACATGAGTTACAGGTCTGTAAAACGTAAATGAGACTAAAATAATATTGGATTGGCCAAAAAGTTCATCTGGATTTTCCCATATGATGTTACAAGAATGAACTTCTTGGCCAACCCAATACTAAGAGACCTCAGTTGGAGTCAAAGCAATTTGGAATAGTTTTAGACAACCTGTTCAAAGAGTGGTTATTACAGACTAATGTCACTATTTTAAAAAGGTATTTGCAACGTCTTTCACTGTATTGATTCATGTTTGCAAAAGGGATGTGTCAGAGCATATTACTGTATTCATTTTTCTAAGTATTAGGTATATGGACTACACATAGAGGCAGCATATTTTACACTTTTACAAGTTACTTGCAGTAGTAAAGGCTGCTTCTTTCCTTTTGGTGCCTATCATCTCCTTAAAAAAAAATTCTTATAAATATCTCAGTATCTCAGAAAAAAGTCATTCAGCAATGCATACTGCATAATTGGAATTGCACCAGATATTTCAATTGTTTTGCTACTAAGTGTATTTTAAATACTAGCATTTGTTTCCAAAACAAGATTTCAGAACTTTTCAAGATGACTGAAGTTTGAAACTGCCATCATTATCCCATTCACATAGACTCTTCTATGTTACCTGAGAAGTGTCAGCATATTAGATGTGCAAACGATCAAAAAAAATTTTTAAATGCTGACATGAGCTAAATTATTATAGGAATTCAGTAAAAGATCACTAAGCGTATACAAGTATAAGTAACCTTATACAATTAGGGGCTTCAATCCAGTCACTGCCTCAAATAAAAGAAACTTTGTATATTCTTGGAGAACAGGTAGATTTTAGCCCACCAGGCTCCTTTGTCCATGAGATTTTCCAAGCAAGAATACTGGAGTAGGCTTCCATTCCCTCCTCCAGGGGATCTTCCTGACCCTGGGATCCAAGCTGCATCTCCTGCATCTCCCACATTGGCAGGCAATTCTTTACCACTGTGCCACCTGGGAAGCCCTTATTGTAATACAGCCTATCCTAAGCATTAATGAAAACTGTTTAATTTTCATTTCAGGTTAATAGGATCAGTTTGAAATATTTTTTTTTAATGATGGAAAAGTCCTAAAAATAATTATCCAAATGCCAGAAACACAATTAAGTATAAATTAAATATAACTATATCACTAGTACTTCGATACTTCACTAGTCATCAATACTTCAATGAGGCCAACCACTTACTTAGTCTACTCTCCTAAACTGTCCCAAAAGACATTTCAAGTGACACCTGGTACTCAAAGCCAGAGTGCAAGGTACCCTTCTTTGATTTGTTTCTAGCTTAATTTTACAAATTCTGGTTTCCCTGATTCTAATCCATTCATTTTAAACCAATTGTCACTTCAGGCCTGCTTCCCTCTTCCTAAGTCCATTTTTGATTTGATAGTTAGCACTCTGTATGATTCTCAGACTAAGAATATATGTTTTATGTAACTATTCAAGATTTTTAAGAATTGATACAGCATGATCCTCTACCTATCAGAACAAAATCTGGTCATAAACATAATCATGAGGTGTTTTAATTAGTTTAGTTCAGTTATTCAGTAATATCTGACTCTGCAACTCCAGGCCTCCCTGTTCATCACCAACTCCCAGAGTCGGTGATAACATCCAACCATCTCATGTTTTATTGTCTACTTCTCCTGCCCTCAATTTTCCCAGCATCAGGGTCTTTTCAAATGAGTCAGTTCTTCTCATCAGGTAGCCAACGTACTGGAGTTTCAGCTTCAGGATCAGCCCTTCCAATGAATATTCAGGACTGATTTCCTTTAGGATGGACTGGTTGGATCTCCTTGCAGTCTAAGGGACTCTCAATTGCCTTCTCCAGCAACACAGTTCAAAAGCATCAATTCTTCAGCGCTCTGCTTTCTTTATAGTCCACCTGTCACCATAGCCTTGACTAGATGGACCTTTGTTGGCAAAGTAACGTCTCTGCTTTTTAATATGCTGTCTAGGCTGGTCATGAACCTCCGTCAATAGTTCATCAGGCACTCTATCAGATCTAGTCCCTTAAATCTATTTCTCACTTCCACTGTATAATCATAAGGGATTTGATTAAGGTCATACCTGAATGGTCTACTGGTTTTCCCTACTTTCTTCAATTTAAGTCTGAATTTGGCAACAAGGAGTTCATGATCTGAGCCATAGTCAGCTCCCAGTCTTGTTTTTGCTGACTGTATAGAGCTTCTCCATCTTTGGCTGCAAAGAATATAATCCATCTGATTTCAGTGTTGATCATCTGGTGATGTTCATGTGTAGAGTCTTCTCTTGTGTTGTTGGAAGAGGGTATTTGCTATGACCAGTGCATTTTCTTGGCAAAACTTTATTAGCCTTTGCCCTGCTACATTCCATACTCCAAGGCCAAGTTTGCCAATTACTCCAGGTGTTTCTTGACTTCCTACTTTTGCATTCCAGTCCCCTATAATGAAAAGGACATCTTTTTTGGGTGTTAGTTCTAAAAGGTCTTGTAGGTCATCATAGAACCATTCAACTTCAGCTTCTTCAGCGTTACTGGTTGGGGCATAGATTTGGATAACTGTGATATTGAATGGTTTGCCTTGGAAACGAACAGAGATCATTCTGTCATTTTTGAGATTGCATCCAAGTACTACATTTCAGACTCTTTTGTTGACCGTGATGGCGACTCCATTTCTTCTGAGGGATTCCTGCCTGCGGTAGTAGATATAATGGTCATCTGAGTTAAATTCACCCATTCCAGTCCATTTTAGTT
>SJYT01036577.1:381625-419918 GCA_006410635.1 Cephalophus harveyi | reverse complement strand
GATTTGAAACAGCTCAACTGGAATTCCATCACCTCCACTAGCTTTGTTCGTAGTGATGCTTTCTAAGGCCCACTTGACTTCACATTCCAAGATGTCTGGCTCTAGATTAGTGATCACATCATCATGATTATCTGGGTCGTGAAGATCTTTTTTGTACAGTTCTTCCGTGTATTCTTGCCATCTCTTCTTAATATCTTCTGCTTCTGTTAGGTCCATACCATTTCTGTCCTTTATCGAGCCCATCCTTGCATGAAATGTTCCCTTGGTATCTCTAATTTTCTTGAAGAGATCTCTAGTCTTTCCCATTCTGTTATTTTCCTCTATTTCTTTGCATTGATCGCTGAAGAAGGCTTTCTTATCTCTAGCTTAGTATTTATGTCTATTGTTTCTTATTTTTCTAATGTGATTACTATTTTTTAGGGAACTTCCCTGGTGATCCAATGATTAAAAATCTGCCTTCCAATGCAGGAGAAATGGGTTCAATACCTGGTTGGGGAACTAAGATTCCACAGGCCATGGAGCAACTAAACCCAAACATTGCAAATAAGACCCAAGTGAGTGATAGTCACTCAGTCGTGTCCAACTCTTTATGATGTCATGGACTGTAGCCTACCAGTCTCTTCTGTCCATGGAATTCCCCAGGCAAGAATACTTGAGTGGGTTGCCATTTTCTTCCCCACAACTAAGACTCGACACAGCCAAATAAATAAATTATTGTTGTTGTTCAGTTGCTGAGGCATGTCCAGCTCTTTGCAGCCCCATGAACTGCAGCACACCAGGCTTCCCTTTCCTTCACTAGCTCCCAGAATTTGCTCAAACTGATGTCCACTGAATCAATGGTGCTATCCAACCATCTCACCCTCCATCATCCCCTTCTCCTCTTGCCCTCAATCTTTCCCGGCATTAGGGTCTTTCCCAATGAGTCAGCTCTTTGCATCAGGTGGCCAAAGTGTTGGAGCTTCAGCTTCAGGATCAGGCCTTCTGATAAATATTCAGGGTTGATTTCCTTTAGGATTGACTTGTTTGATCTTCTTGCTGTCCAAGGAACCCTCAAGAGTCTTCTCCAGCACCACATTTTAAAAGAATCAATATTTTTAAAAGAAATATTATTTCTTAGGGGAAAAACAAAAAACAAACAAACAAAAAAAAACATGCTCTTTTAATAAGTTAAGTACCACAGGGACAGTATAGTTTATTTAGAACTAGGTCACAGAATGCAGGTTTGTTTTACCTTGGATGCCATGTCCCAGATGTTAGATTCTCACTTCTATTCCAATGTAACAGTTTTGAAAACAAGAAAGTACCCTGAAGTCCTGATAGAAAGAGAACAAGGAAAGAAATTTTTCAGATAAAACAAAAATGCCTGAAAGTATTCCTGGTCACATTGAATACTCTATAATGTGGCTGAAGCTTTATTGGCAATCATTATGAGGCAGTTGTTCTTTCTTCTCTATTTGGTTTGATTGATGATCCAAGATTCCCTACCAACTTTGGGAGATGTGTTGAGAATTATTCAATAGTAGATGGAATGAAAACCATATGCTAGCAAAGTAAGATTAAATTAAAGATGGCTTTTTATAACTTGTAAGCACTAACCAGTGAAGAGAAGAGACAGTGTATGGGGCATATCAACATTACTCCCAAGATAAGGCAAGAGAAATAGCACTGTGATGAAGGCAGGATAAATGATGGAACTTAAGTAGCTTTATTCATTCCTGCTTATCCAAGTAAAAGAGCTGAGTCAGAGCCTGGAGTTCTTTTTTTTTCTTTTTTTTTTTTTTTGGCACTTTATGTTTTGTCATTGTTACTTAAATTGGGGTCTAACTGCTTTACAATATTCTGTCAGTTTCTGTTGTACAACAAAGTGAATCAGCTATATGTATACATATATCCCCTCCTTTTTGAACCTCCCTCCCACCTCCAAAGAATCCTATCCATCTAGGTCACCACAATGGTATAGATGAACCTATTTGCAGGGCAGGAATGGGGACACAGGTGTAGAGAATGGATGTGTGGCTATGCAGAGGGGATGAATTGGGAAATTGGGGTGGACGTATGTGCACTGCCATGTGAAACACAGATAGCTAATGCACAGCGCAAGTAGCACAGCTCAATGCTCTGGAGCCTACTTTCTTAATCCAGGGAGTTTTGAGAGAGTATCCATGGGAAATTCAGGGGACATTAAATCTCCAGATTTGAAGATAAATAAATGAATGCATATGTGCTTTTTTTCTAGGGGGAGGAACCTAATTTTAATCATGTTTTAAAAGTTTAAGATTCATTCACTCTAAACTAGATAATTTGCTATAGTCTGACATCAGGCTCAGAGAAGCGCTCAAGGGAAGCAAAGCAATTATGGCAATTGCATCTGAAAGTGGTCCATTATCCAGAGCCAGCAAGGGTCAGTGCAAGGTCAGTTGCACCGCAACTGTAGTGGGGGTCACTACAGCAAGGGTGAGGCCTTACACCCCCATTCCACCAGAAGAAATCTTAGCAGTCCTTCAGGTCCAAATCAAACAACCCCAGCTCTCTGTAGGAGGTCACGATGTACCAAAAGAAAGGCACATGCATGCCATATAAGAAAAAGCAATATAATAATTTTGAATCTGTCCAAAAGAATGAATTACTAGAGAAACTGAAACCCTTGTGCACTGTTGATAGAAATATAAAGTACTGTGGCCACTATGGAAAAAAGTATTGTAGTTCCTCAAAAAATTGAAAATAGAATTGCTGTATAAACCAGCAATTTCACTTCTGGGTACACATCTGAAAGATTTAAAAGCAGGGTCCCAAAGATATTTTTGTACAACCGTACTTACTGCAATTTTATTTACAGTAGTGAAAAGATGGAAGCAACTCAAATGGTGAATGGATAAGCAAAATGTGGTCTATACATACAATGGAATATTATTTAGCCTTAAAAAGGAAGGAAATTTTGACACAAGCTACAACATGGATGGACTTTGAGGACATTGTATTAAGTGAAATAAGCCAGTCACAAAAAAGACAAATATTAGATAATTCCACTATATATGAGAAACCTAGAGTAGCTTAATTCCCAGTGACAGGAAGTAGAATTGTGGTTGCCATAGGTTCAAGGGAGGCAGGAATGGGAAGTTGTTTCTTAATGGGTAGAGTTTCAGTTTTGGAAGAAAAAGAGCGTTTTGGAGGTTGGTTGCACAATAATTTGAATATGCTTTAATATTGTTAACTCTATGGTTAAGATGATAAATTTTGTTATGTGTATTTTTAAAAAATAATGTTTTTTTTTAATTAAAGAAAAACTCATGAGTTACTCATACCTATTGAGCTAAAGGAATTTCATATCTTATTATTAAGTGCAACAAGCTAGTAACAAAATATTAAGTATCTCACAATCCCATTTTTGGCAAACAAATGTAAATTTTAAATGCATTAATTCAAATTTATATAATCTCAAAGAAAGGTATGTAATGATACACATCAATCTATTATTTCCAGCAGACAATGGTAGTTGATTAACTTTTCCTTGTTAACAGTGAAAATTTCAATACTTAAAAATAGAAGTTACCAAAGAAGTGACACAATGTGAAAAGAAATCAAATAGATGTAGAGAGCAAAATTTATGTGAGATGAAGATTGGAGAAAGTCTCTGGAGCTGGGGGTGTTTCTGAAAGTCCTCACAGCCAGATACATGTAAAAGCTGAATCTTGAACTCATGGTGTCTAAAGGGAGATGATCCAGATCCAGAATGAACAAAAGTCAAAAGCACATGACTTACAGTTGGTCCTTGTTGAGAACTCTAAATATTCTGAATAACTTTTATGGGAAAAGAATCTAAAAAAGAATGGATATATGTATATGTATAACTGAATCACTTTGCTGTACACCTGAAATTAGCCACCATTGTAAATCAACTATACTCCAATATGGAATAAAATTTTAGCAAAAAGAGGGCATGCTTGATAAAAATAGTATCTGTTGTTGTTGCTTTTGTGAAAATGATTCCATGCATGTCAATTGTTCCCTATTCATCTCATGACTTTTGTGACCAGTATCAGATGGCTATGCAACTACAGCTAACATTTTAATGACATAGACTAGGATTCATAACTTTAAATGTTTAACCTCTAAACATACTTTTCTTATTTAACAATACACCATAAACATCCTTCCAGGACTATCAAGATTCAATTCATTCTTTTTTGATAAATACACATTTAAAAATATTATTCATAAGTGCAAGAAATAAAAATCAATAAATAAGCATTTAAGAAGTTAAAAGTAATAATTAGCTTAAGAAAAACAGAAGGAAAGTAATAACTTTAACATTTTAATGGACTGATACACAAACTCAAGATGAGTGGGAAATTTAACTAGCATAAGAGAGGACTTTGCAGAATACTATCAAAAGCATTTAAAATTCAAGTCAAATAGAAGATTTTTTTAGAAAACCACAAATTTCTTAAATTGATCCCAGAAGATAGAGAAAACTGAAATAGATCAAATGCCGTGTAAGAACCTGCAAAAACTTAACAAAGGGAAAAACTCAAATGCTCAGAATTCACAGAGGTCATTAAAATGAGAAGATGCAATTTATGTAGAGAGATACAACCTAAACTCTCTGTTCCTAGCATTTGACATTTATTTAGTTATGAGATAGCCATTGATGCAGAGAAGTTTAAGGATGTGTTTAGAAGGAAAATCAACTGAGAAAAGTTGTTCTCCACCTACTTTTAGCCATGTATGCCAACCCTCTTAGACTGGCTTGACTAAGATCCTGCTATTAGTCAGTCCCTCTCTGCAACAGAAGCCCTAAGAAGCCCCAGATATTGGCAGAGATGTTCTGTACCATGAGACCTTCATTACTAACTGAATTCTGGATGAAATTCTGATGAAAAGAAACTCAACATATAATCTGACCAATGGTCTACCAAATTTTATTTGGTCAATCATAAACACTTTAGAAATTTTACTAGTTCAGTTCAGTTTAGTCACTCAGTCATGTCCAACTCTTTGCAACCCCAGGAACCACAGCATGCCAGGCCTCCCTGTCCATCACCAACTCCCAGAGTCCACCCAAACCCATGTCCATTGAGTCAGTGATGCCATCCAACCATCTCTTCCTCTATCGTCCCCTTCTCCTCCTGCTCTCAATCTTTCCAAGCATCAGAGTCTTTTCCAATGAGTCAACTCTTCATATGAGGTGGCCAAAGTACTGGAGTTTCAGCTTTAGCATCATTCCTTCCAAACAAATCCCAGGGCTGATCTCCTTCAGAATGGACTGGTTGGATCTCCTTGAAGTCCAAGGGACTCTCAAGAGTCTTCTCCAACACCACAGTTCAAAAGCATCAATTCTTCAGCACTCAGCTTTCTTCATAGTCCAACTCTCAAATCCATACATGACCACTGGAAAAATCATAACCTTGACTAGACCTTTGTTGACAAAGTAATGTCTCTTCTTTTTAATATGCTGTCTAGGTTGCTCATAACTTTCCAACAAAAAACCAGTTGTTCAGTGAATCATAGAAGCAGCTGCAGATAGAAGTAGCCAAATCATGTTAATAATGGGATAATATTAATGGTATAGAACATAACGGATCCCCAAACTCAGCTGCTGGAAAGGCCACATGATAATCCACCCAGAGTGGCTTTGGATCTTAATAGCCTCTCAGTACCCACCCCCATCCTAAAGCCTGGGTAGACAAGGATTTCTGTCCTTCTGATGAGGTCCAATGGATTAGGTTTTCTTAGTTCCCTAAAAGGTCTACAGGCATAGCTGGAATTCTTGTCCTTGTCATTTCCATATCCATCCAGAGAGTAAATCCCTACCCCCACCCACCCCTACCACTTATTTTAGAAAGTTTCTGTTCTAGGATCTAGCCTAAAAAACAAACCATCCTACAAAAACATTTTGAATTCCTGGACTGGTGGCATGATTTACCACTTTGAGAAGATGAAAGGAATTGATCTTTTTCTAAAGCCAAAAAGGCTGTGGGAAAATTTATTAATGGTATTCAAGAATATGATAGATTCTTACACAGGTGGTACCAACCAGCTGTTCTCCATCTCTACTGAGAGCAGAACAAAGGGAAGTGGTGTTAAGTTGCAAAATTAGGGATTTTGTCAATTTAATAAATCACCCAGTCCTCATTCTCTCATCTCCCACTCCCTGTCCCAGTTGCTAACCTTTTCAGCGAAGTGTTCATAACTAGGCATTTCATTTTCAATTCCATTTATTTCTAACTAGGAGGACCTGGGCAGCCCTGCTCTTTGATTTATGGATGTACAGTGTACTGCACACGTCTTTCTAAAATCTGCTTCTATGATGAAGCATTGCTTGTCAGAAGCACTATGCCAAGCAGCAGAATGAGGACAGATGCTGATGTGCTTTTCAGTTCCAATCACAGCGAGTCTCTGACACCAAGTAACACAGAGCCACACAATTTCTTAACATGATTTTGTCTATTTCCCACCAAGCAGCGTGGCCACAGGACACTTGACTTTTCATTCTAGGGTAGCCCTGACAGCTAGGAGTCTGAGTATTACAAGGAGGAATTTAATTCTGTGAAATGAACCTATTAAAGTATACAGGCTTGGCAGAGTCTCGGGGCCAATGAATAAATGGAAGATATGAGTTTGAGCATGCTCCAGGAGTTGGTGATAGACAGGGAAGCCTGCTATGCTGCAGTCCATGGAGTCACAAAGAGTAGGACACTACTGAGTGAGTTGAGAAAGTTGTCTGTTGATGTACCTAGAGCAATCAAACAAGACAACATGGTGTTTCACCCAGAGGTAGCCAATAGCAAAAATAAGAACTTTAAAGTGCACAGTGGAACATTTTACTATGTATATATAGAAAGAAAACTGCATGGAATATTTCATACAGTAAGGAGAAAAAATGGTACCTTAGCCCACAGCGATGTCATGCCTCATCAAATTCAAGAGAAGTGGCTTCCACTGTACATGAGGCTTTTGATTTCCTCAATTTGATTGTTCCCCTAGGACAAAAACTGCTCTCAGTGAAATGACATCAGTCTTCCTGCAGCCCTGACACCAGATAACTGCCCACACATTACTCAGCACAACAAAATATGCTTGTGCCCATAAAAATACCATCAGCATCTCAGTACCACTCATTCATTTGGCTTTGATTTTGCCATTTTCCCAGATTGTGAGAAGCAAAGCAGTCCAGTGTATTTACGGTTGTACCACTGCTATTTGTAGTAAATAAGCGCATTCCCTGAAAGGCACACACAAAGAAGGTAACGGAGTCCATGTGAGGGGGCAGCTCTCTCTACAGGACTTATATTGCATTGGAACTATGACAAGACAACATGGTGTTTCACCCAGAGGTAGCCAATAGCAAAAATAAGAACTTTAAAGTGCACAGTGGAACATTTTACTATGTATATATAGAAAGAAAACTGCATGGAATATTTCATACAGTAAGGAGAAAAAATGGTACCTTAGCCCACAGCGATGTCATGCCTCATCAAATTCAAGAGAAGTGGCTTCCACTGTACATGAGGCTTTTGATTTCCTCAATTTGATTGTTCCCCTAGGACAAAAACTGCTCTCAGTGAAATGACATCAGTCTTCCTGCAGCCCTGACACCAGATAACTGCCCACACATTACTCAGCACAACAAAATATGCTTGTGCCCATAAAAATACCATCAGCATCTCAGTACCACTCATTCATTTGGCTTTGATTTTGCCATTTTCCCAGATTGTGAGAAGCAAAGCCGTCCAGTGTATTTACGGTTGTGCCACTGCTATTTGTAGTAAATAAGCGCATTCCCTGAAAGGCACACACAAAGAAGGTAACGGAGTCCATGTGAGGGGGCAGCTCTCTCTACAGGACTTATATTGCATTGGAACTATGGCATCTTAAACTTAGTAGTGTAACATTGACTTTTGAGTGTGAGGGCATCAGGATAAAAAGATGACCATAAAAAGACATAGCATCTTTCTTTATTTATAATCACTGTATTGAAAATGATAATAAGCAAGCACTTTAAAACTTGCTTTTGCTATTTAAACCTGTATAGCCATTCCTTCAATATTTGTGTGTGTGTACATATATACATACATATACATCTATATACACACACGTGTAGCATATAAGAATACATCTAATATATACATATAAGATATAAATATTATCATTATCATTTTATTGCTTTTTATTTCAGCTTTTTAAAGTATTTCACCCCATCAATCATTATAGATCTATACTTATGAAAGAGATCTATAGTAGAGGATGGAGTAACAGACTGATCAGTCAAAATAAAGCAATAAAGTAATGTCTGATTCCACAAAACACAAATGTCTCATTCTTTGCATCACAGTTCATATTCATTACATGCTATAGTCAATGCCATTGGAAGAATCAAAAGATATCAAAAATAGTGTTTGACCCTCAAACTCTAAAATTCAACTGGGAGATAAGCTGGACTCATTCAAAATGTAACTCAAAAGATGCCCAGTCCAGAAGCTGAATAATGCCTGTACATTGTCTGACTCTGAAACTGCTTGAGAGCCTTCATGGAACATTTTGGTCAAACTTTGCCATATTTTTAAACCATCAGATAAATGTTTTAGACTTACAAAAGAAATGCCCACGTTTCTAGGTCATGTCTCTGACATTAGTCTGGAGAGCTCATAAATTATTCCTCAGAGCCTTTAAAGGTGACAGGTTGTAAATTTGCTTACTTTGTCCAACACTTCTCTCCAGCCTCATAGCAACTTTCTCAATTTGGCAAATTATCTTTCTCCAGCCATTCGAGTTGACAGGTAGGAGAAGGGGGTTGAGAAAGACTGGTGGCCCAATTATCCCAGTGACCAAACTTTTAAAACTCTGGAGTCTAATAAGAAAGCGTATAAATGCAAAACATTCTCCTTGCTTATATGAAGGAACATCATTATGTCCTCTAGAAATATATTTAATGAGATAGTTTAAATACTTCAGAAAGAAAGGGGCTTGATTACTACAGCAGTTGACAGAGTTAAGAGCTCATTTATTGTGGTTTATGTATCTAAAATGTGCTTTCCGCATATAAGAATGAAAATCTACTGACTGATAAACTCTGTTAAAAGGAAGATTCCATCATATCCCTTTGAGGATACTGAGTGTTCCATATGATGACTATTATAATTATAAGCATTTGTCAAGATGGTTTAAAACACTCTTATCACAAAAAGCTTGATTATAACAGTGGGCTGATATGGTTAGAGGTTCTATCAGAGTGATTGTGTGTAAGAGCCTACGTGGTACATTTGTGAAATGGAAGAATGGCTTTTGTGCCCCCCTCTAAAAGTCTAGGAAAAAATAATCTCCATTTGTGATTAAAGCACCCCAAAGAAAAATGCAGGGGAGTGGGGGGACTCAGACATGGGGTTTGAGGTCCAGGCTGCACCCTCGTTATTAAAGACCCGTGGAGGTAATAATATATCTGCGGCATTGGAAAAGGCAGTCACAGATTTTGACGTTGTTTCAAATTGCTGACACAACAGATCTGGAGGGGTTTCAGAACAGCTCAACATAACTGGATGCTATTAATTATGAATAATTAATATATGTTGCAAATAGCTTCACATTTATATTCATATTAGTAATTCAGTAAACCCAATGAGTTTCTAGACCTAGACCAAGTTCAATTGTTGCAATCACTCCAAGAGATCCCCTAACCTATTTGAATTCAACTCCAAATCACAATTTAAAACCCCTTGGAATCTATTCAGTTTCATAGAATGGTTGCACTGGAAGTTGGGTTTAACAAATGGCCATTTTATTTGACCTTCTGAATGCTTCCTTGAGCAAAAAGAGCTGCAAAACAATGCAATCATATAGATTTAATGAAGTGCTTATGTACCAAAAACTTAAAACAATGTTATTTGCTATGCACAGCAAATTTATGATGAAAAATAATGATTTTAACAGACAACCTTGCAGTTTTAGGAATTATGAAATGATGCTTCTTTTTCTAAAAAGTATTAGAAGCTCTCAGAGAACTAAAACTTTCAAGAGCTGAAGGAAGTAAATAACTCAAGGAATATAATATCACTTCAGGAAACACTGAAGTTCAACTTAATAAGAACCTACATCACCCCTCCACACCCATTTTTTATCCAGAGGGGAAAAGAGTACAAAGACAAATCATTATACTACCATCCATTCTCTAGGTACTGCATTTTCAAAATTCATCAGCTGATAAAATAGGATGGAAGATTCTTAATGTCATTTTTTTCTGAAGAAATAAATAATGAGATATTATGCAGTTGAAACTCTACCAGAATTTTCAGGCTTGAAGCCTCCAGAAAGATAGGTACCAATTCTTCCAGCTTCTTGGAGAATTCTTGCTTTGAAAATGTCATCCAAACCACTACCCCAGCAAGGTTTTTATTATTACTTTATTTTTTTATTGAATCACTATATTACAGAATTTTTTTAAATTATTACATTATATTCTCTTGTTACACCATTACATTGTTTTATTGTTATTCTTATTACCTTATGTATGTGCCTAACTTGTCTCCAAGGCTAGTACATCCTAAAATTCTCCACAAAGCACACATAGAAAATCATGTGTGTGTCCCACCTGGTGTAAGTGGAGGTGCTTGTGTTCCCTGTGAGCTGGGGATCCCTAGCTAAGCTTACCTGTGGTCTGTTTATCACACAAGAAATTTCTGCACTAGATTCTGAGCATATTAAGAATAGGGTATTCATCTTCAAGTCCGCAGCCCCTAAAACAGGGCCCTCAATAAGAACATGTAAAAACAAATTAATTAAAACATTTCTTAAGATGGGTTAAAGGTCTTTCACAGCCCGAATTTAAAAACAAGTTCTACATTATCTCCAGCCACTAGTCTCCACTTGTACCTCATCCTAGTCTCTAAAGGAATCAAACATAGGTTTACATTCCAGTCTTGAACTTCTTACCTGCTGCACAGTAAAGATTCAACAAAAAGTTCTGAGTCAGTTGTCTTCAATAGAGCAATGCCAGGGTGTTGCTGCACAGGAAATCCATAATCTTCCCCCACACACTCTCAGAGACCCAAAATCTAAGCCAGATGCTTCCCTCCTGCCCCTACGTTCAATCTAGGCTCCTGTCAATCTGATCTCCATCCATCCAGTTCTCTCCATGTCTACAATCATCAGATTGTCATCATCCTCACTTAGACAATATCCATACCCTCCTAATCTCTTTCAAAGTTTTCAACTGCCTTTCTTCACACAGCAGCCTAAAAGAGCTGATATGATAACCTCACCTAAAATCTTTCGCCACTTTCCGTGTTAAATACATAGAACTCACAATACTATCCCAACACATATTAAGATCTTAATAAACTAATTAATGTATATTAGTCATCAATTCGGAGAAGGCAATGGCACCCCACTCCAGTACTGTTGCCTGGAAAATCCCATGGACAGCAGAGCCTGGTGGGCTGCAGTCCATGGGGTCGCTAAGAGTCGGATACGACTGAGCGGCTTCACTTTAACTTTTCACTTTCAAGCCTTGGAGAGGGAAATGGCAACCCACTCCGGTGTTCTTGCCTGGAGAATCCCAGGGACGGAGGAGCCTGGTGCGCTGCCGTCTATGGGGTCGCACAGAGTCGGACACGACTGAAGCGACTTAGCAGCAGCAGCAGCAGCAGTCATCAATTCAATGAAATAGTTGATTAATTTAGGAACACCTTAATGATTAATCATTATATTTGGGAGTCTGAAACATAAAATATAGACTTGTGACTTAGAAGTTCTTAGGTGTTATCTATTCTGATAAAAGAATTGAGAGTGATCTGGGAGCTAATAAAAAGCAGAAAAAAAGCCAAAAACAGAATCTTGGGAAATATCAAGATTTTAAAAATTAGATAGTCATAAGTAATTACATACACAACGTAAGATGGTGCTTGAAGGTAAATCAAGATTTAAAAACATTAGGTAATTTTATTAGACTATTGAGAAACACACAATCACAAACATATATGACACACACAGACCCTGGAAAGAGATCAATCAAAATGTCACATAGTTGTGTTCAGTTAGTGTACATATTGGTAGCAATGTATTGTGACTATAAAGAATATTGCTTTATTCTTTCTAAATTGCAATTTTATGGAATTTAAATTAATCATCTTTTTAAAAAACTAACAATAGCAGTTCACGATCTCTTTCAAAGAGTTTCTTCCTTTAGATGTCCAATAGATGTTCTTTCCTTGGAGAGAGTCCCTTCCACCTTGAAGTGAGCTGCTTTCACCTTGACCCCTATGATGGCCTTCATCACTGCTCCTTGCCCAGTTCAACCCTCTGTACTACAGACACTTGCATTCAGATACTCTAAATCAGATACCAAACCCATTCAGTGCATGGGCTCTACTTATCACTCCTATTTCAGAAGACATTGCAAACTAGTGTCCACAATTTCAGTTTTCTATCTGCTGCACATAGCAAGAAAAGTCCAAGGATATTTACATTTAAAAACTGGGAACTCCTTTATATGTTATCACTTCCCAGGTGCTGGTGAGGAGATTTGTTTGGTAATGCCAAAGCCATCAATCAATCAGACTCTCCAGAGACCAGATAAGAGACATGAAGCTAGAGAAGACAGTGACCAAATGTATTCAGTTGTGGACTCAGAGGATCAGTATAAACTGAAAGAATTGTGGAGACATTGCAAAGGACATAGATTCATGGACAATAAATGTTAACAAAACAGTCCTATTGAAAGTCTATGCATAAAGTATCATTAAGACTATAGATAGGTGAAGTCGCTCAGTCGTGTCCGACTCTTTGCGACCCCATGGACTGTAACCTACTAGGCTTCTCCGCCCATGGGATTCTCCAGGCAAGAATACTGGAGTGGATTGCCATTTCCTTCTCCAGGGGATCTTCCCGACCCAGGGATCGAACCCGGGTCTCCCGCATCAGAGGCAGACGCTTTAACCTCTGAGCCACCAGGGAAGCCATTAAGACTATACTACTACTGGTCATTTTTAAGTAAAGATACTGCTTTAAGAGGATGAATACAATAATAAATAAATGAAATATTATCTCAAATATTCTTGCCTGGTGAATCCATTTGCAAAGGAGCCTTGCAGGCTACAGTCTGCAAGATGGCAAACAGTTGGACAGGATTAAGAACTAACACTTTCACTTTCACTGATTTAAGAGGATGAATGCAGTAATAAATAAATCAAATGTTATTTTTACTTTTATCATTTCATGTTTTACTTCCACACAGTCAAGATTATTGCATTACATACCATAAGGTATTTCTTAGTCCATTATGACATCTGACATGATAACATAGGGTTGGATGCACCCTAAATCAAATAAACTTTAACTGTAGTGCTTCTTCAATTTCATGGAGAAATGTGGTTAAGTTTTATTCTAAAAACTGTATTAATCCATCTAGTACAAACTTATCTAAAATGTTTTTATTTTGATTTTAATCTGATAGAGAAAACCAAGCCTGGAGCTTTCATTATGCATTCAAAGAGTTGAGATTCTTTGGGTTTTTTGTAAACCATATTTTTAAATATTTGGGGTTTATTTTTTTCTGGGATGAAAAACAAATTTGGCATAAATGAATAGCAATGCAAATGCCCTATTATGTGAAATCAATTGGTTATGTTTTTGTTGGACAATGAGAGCAGACTCTCCCTTCTGGATGTTGCTCAAAGTGTGAAAACACAGTGATCTCTATGGCTTCCCACAAGTCTCCAACATTATGATGCTAAAAAAGATTCTGTTACCATCTCTCCTCCCACCACCACCCACAGCTCTTTATTGGCTTAATGCTTTCTTGATGATGCTCTGTTTCTCATTTATAAAGTCTTTAGGTCTTGTTCTTCTTCAGAGCAATAACTTACATAAATGCATCATCTACTGTGCATTGCTTTCTTGACAATTATTATGGGTTGAATTTTAACCCACCTCCCAAAGTCTGTATATTAAAACCTAACTCCCAGTATCTCAAAATACAACCTTATTTGCAAGTGGGGTAATTGCAGACATAATTAAAATGAGGTATCAGAGTGGGCTCTAATCAAATGTGACCGGTATCCATATATAAAAAGGAAATTTGAATACAGATACCAGCATGCACAGAGAGAAGAAAGTGTGAAGAGACACAGAAAGAGGAAGTCTGCAAGAGAACCTTCCCTCGTAACTCTTGGAAGAAGCTATACCTGTTGATACCTTGAATTTCTAGCCTCCATAAATATGAAACAAAACATTTCTATTGTTTAAGTCACCTAGTTTGAGTGCCTTGTTACAGCAGCCCTAGTACACTAATAAACCGTTTTTAAGCATCATACCATTTCCTAGTTGCTTCTAGAATTCTAGAATTTCACTAAAGCCACCTTCCATTCAATATTCAAGTCATTTTTTCCATATCAAAGTTTTTTTTATTTTTCAAATACATGCTTCTATAGAAATACATTTCTTTTCTCAGTTCTCCCTTCTGATTCCCCAGCTTTTATTTGAAAAGTCCATTTCTGAATATTTTTCACTTCCATTTTCTTTACAGGTAACATTCAGAACTAATTGCAAAAGCTCATGTCTTGGTGCAAGAGCAAATCACTTACTGAGCCTCAGTTTCCTCATTTGCAAAAGGCATTAAAAGTAATGCCTGCTTTTAAAACACAGGATTGTTTTGAGGACTAAACAAAATAGCATGTATAAAAATGTTTGAATGGCTACTAATGTTTCTCTGTCATTTTCATGGCCTCTCTGATGTTTTGCAGAATTGTAATAACTTTTGTTTGTTACCACAAACTTCAAGTAGAAGTCTCCATGAGGAGAAGTTAGTATAGACTTTCAAATCTTTATCCTGGGTCATCACTGATGCCCCAGGGTCATCATCATATAAAATTTGGCTTGTTTCATTTTTTCTTATTCTACAGCATTCATACATCCATGGTGAAGTTCATCTTTGTGTCCTGACCTCACACACAAGCAGGAAAGATTTTTCTGCAGTTTATCCTTATCAGCTTGACATTTAATTACCCAGAGAAGCTTAGTGTCATCTGTGAACTTGAAGATTTTACTGGACACTTCATCTTCCCAATCACTTATAAAATCCTTAAATGAAGCCAGTCTGACAATAATCCCTGAAGCAGAGCCTGCAAACCCAAGTGCTGGGAATGAGTTACAGATGGGCTGAGGTGCAGATACTTTGGGAACATTCTTTTCCACAGACGTGAGCAGACAGGGAGAAAATTATTATCTTCTATAGGCTGTATAAAGAGAAATTGTGAAATGACACTTTAGAGGTAACTTCTGATAAGAGCATTTTCTTCATAAAAGCAGTTGCTTGTGCCCTTGTCTTTCCCCCATGAATAAACTGGATTCCAGCCCTGAAGGCGTAATCTCCTGAACTTCTAGACTATTTGCTGTGTGTGTGTTTGTGTGTCTGTGCCTTCTATGGCTATTTTTAATGGACTGACAGCATAGATGATTTTCAGATGTGTTGCAGTCATGGCAACTGAGAATCATAGGGAAGTTGAAATTCAATATGATGTGAAGAATCAGTCACATGAATAAATAAATAAATGAGAAGTGAAGGTCAAAGAACTCATTGAGGTATCACTGTCAGATTGCAACAAATGAAAACATTTTATGTTCCTCATATGGAAATGTATTTTTATGGTGCCTATATACATTCAGAAGCCTTGTAAATAATACCTTTATTTTCTATCTAGTGGGTATTCCTTTGGGCCGTTCCAAAAAGGTCATCTCAATTAATGAGTGTTTCGCTTTACTTAGTCTGGCCGCAGCAAACTTTTGGAAAGATAATTTCTGTTCAGATAAGAACTCTTCCTTCCAAAGATCATGGGGGAAATAGGAGACCGGGAGGGAGTTATTTAGCGCAAGGAGTAGGAATTTCCAGGGAAAATGTGGAGAGGGAGCAAACCCAAGCAAGACTGGGACATCTGTCTGAAACCTAACAGCCCGGCCGGAGGAGTGAAGAGGGTTCGCTCAACAGCTAGGTGCCTAAACCTCCCACAGAAAAGGGTCATCTTGTAAGTGGCTCAGTAAACAAGTAAAAAAATAAGAGAGCAATAGTGAGACAGGGAGAGAAAAAGAACAGAAATGAAAGCAAGAGTGAAAGTAACAGGCTGTGAAAGAAAACCCTAGGCAAGACAATCCAATTCCTGTCTTACAGTAACATCTGTTCCTACATGAAGACAACTTCTAAATATGCCATGGGCAAAATTCTGTTTGAAATTTTAAAACCTTATGTGCTCGTTTGTCTATCTACACACACACACACACACACACACACACACACACACACACACATTCAGCATCCTAGGTAGATATCTATTCTGCATATATAGAAAACAATGTAAGAACTACTTGGAAAGCTAACTTTTGGTGCATATTGTGCTATTATTGCATTTTAGCATTGTGTCATATATGACAAATTTAAACAGATGACTTCTATGGGGTAGAATCCTAGGAGAGAGAAGATTAAAGAGATAAGGCAGTGTCAAATAACTTGTGAAATGATGTTCCTGTCCAATGAGCTTGGCATATGTCCAATCTGAATTCTTCTCTGATTGCCATTGTGGGGGTCTTTGAGATTTCTTCTCTACTACCTCTTACTAGAATACTCATAATGCACAGGGTGCCTGCATCATTCCCAGCATCCGAACCCATGGACAATGAGGCCCTTGCTAGGCTATGTCACCCAGAATTCTGTTGCATGTATTTCCTTTCAAAATGGCTCTAACTCAGGCTCCTCCCAGGTGGGTGGGTTGGGAGATCCTTCTAAAGATTCATCTCACGTGACATAAGAGTCTGGAAGGAATCAATTCTCCTCTGATCCCAAGAGAAGGGAGAGCACGTGGCCAGTTCATACTCTCTCTAAAGAAAATCTCCCTCACTCATTTTCTATCTCTATGATTTTGTGGTTGGAGGTGAGTGATCACTAATACAACAGAATTAATTTAACCATCTTGACACATCCAAAGAAAAGTGAAGGCACCTTTCTTTGAAACTTTTGGGATAATTTATATATATTATTCCTGGCCTGAGGGGCTTCAGTCAAAAAGACAATAAAAGGAGTTCTGCTTATTAGGTTGCTAAAGTTTAAACTACCATGTTTGAGATTAAATATGGATGGTCTATCTAAGCAAGTTCATATGTTTCAATATAATGCACATCTTATATATGAATTTTCTGCTCTGTCCTGCTCTTATCACCCAATTTGGCCAAAATGGAACTTCTTAGACAACTCTCTTTTGCCAACCAGAAGTTTTTTATAGTGACCTAAGAAATATACATACATACATATATATGTGTATGTGTATGTATATACACTAAATTCAACTCTTCCCTGTTGCCTCAAGTAGCAGTTTTCAAACAAATGAACAAAACACATATCTGACTCAGTGTTCTCAAAAGTACACATTTCCAAAGTGTCTTTTATTGTAAAGTGACAAAACAAGTTGCAACTCACTTCCCAGCTTGTTTGGAACTGGAAAGAAATAAGCTTTCCTATTACTTATAGAAAGATATTTGACTTTTTTGATTGCCTGAAGAAATCCTATTTAGGGAAGCCTCATGGTATTGATGGAGAAGACAATGGCACCCCACTCCAGTACTCTCACCTGGAGAATCCCATGGACGGAGGGGCCTGGTAGGCTGCAGTCCACGGGGTCGCGAAGAGTTGGACATGACTGAGCAACTTCACTTTCACTTTTCACTTTCATGCATTGGAGAAGGAAATGGCAACCCACTCCAGTGTTCTTGCCTGGAGAATCCCGGGGACGGGGGAGCCTGGTGGGCTGCCGTCTATGGGGTTGCACCAAGTTGGACATGACTAAAGCGACTAGCAGCAGCAGCAGCAACATGGTATTGAGTCAGAGGCAGGGTCTGTAGTTATGATGCCATTTAAATATGACTGTCACAGTTGCTGGCCTGTGACTTTTACCTAAGCTCAAATATCTTCAAAAAGTATCTTCACTCCTATGATCTTCTACAACATTTATTATTTGTACCACATATTTTGTACTATATGTACAAATAATAAACCTTGGTACCACTGTTTGTTATTTGTATGTATTTTGGTACTTGTTTGCTCTTTTTGACCTGCATTGCAATTGAATTGCCACATTTGTTTCTGAGTCTGTGCTCCTCATCTAGTGTGATGTCCAGTGCATTGTTGTGCAGTGCTTTATTCCCCTTTATTCCCCTTTATGGCCTTTACACGGTGGAAAAACTCAGTAAATGCATGTTCAAGGAGCTGATGAAGGCATCTTCTCTCAAATGCTGAATTTCCAGTGTTTGCATTATTCCATTTAGCTGTAATATCAAATTTTGAGATTGTCCAAATCAATCAGTCACAGTAGCTGAAAACAAATAATAAAAGGCATCTTTCAACATTTCTGGGAGAATAATATAGATTATGTTTAAGTTTAGTAGTGGTTCTTTGATTTACTGTTCTGACCTTTTAATTCCTTGCAATAATGAGATCTTTTAGACTAAAATCAACAAGAGGATTTACATAATTTTAAGCTCAAAGAAAATGGAAGTGTTATATGGAGCACAGTGCATGTGTGCTTACTAAGTAACTTCAGTTGTGTCTGACTCTTTGCAACTTTATGGGCTTGGGCCCTCCAGTCTCTGTCCATGGGATTCTCCAGGAAGAATACTGGAATGGGTTGCCATGCCCTCCTTCTGGGGATCTTCCTGACCCAGGGATCAAACCCCATCTTTTATGCCTCCTACATTGGCAGGCGAGTTCTTTACCACTCATGCCACCTGGGAAAACCCATGTTATGATCCTTTAAAGATTCTTTAAAGATTCTTTTGTCACTTCTGCATGTATAAGAAGTTGAATAATCACATCAGGATACAAAAGAAAATAATTGTAAGATTGTATCATAACTTTTGCAAGATAAACTCTTGCAAGAATATGAGAAAAATCATTGTTTGTTCTCGTCCTTTAGGCATTAGGGAAGGAGAACTTTAAAAAGTATAAATCCTCAAAGTTTATATCATACTTAGAATAATTTATCTGCTCATTTAAAATCAAACTATGATTTTCCCAGAAAGAATTACCACAGCTTAGAGACAATCATGTAAAAAGATCAGAATAAAGATATTTTATTCATGATTAATAGTTTTTTTATTATTTTAATAGATGCTCTTTTTCTCTGGAGCACAAAGTAGACTTGGTTGAATTGCTTTATTTGTATAGTTAATGAAATTTTCTGATTGAGTTGATGATCTATTTTCAGCAATCAATAAATGTTTGATGATATAGACCTCGACTGTATCTTCTTTCAAAAACTTCAGGAACCCTTGTAATTCTTTACAAAACATCTGTGCTAAATGGAAATAAATTGTGAAGGGAAAAATAATGAAACAAACTTAAAACAAATATCCACAAATGGATGAAATCTTATAATTGACAAGTGCTTTGAAAGACTTGTGGTATAAATTTGCTTATATTTATACAGAAACACACTGTCATAAAATTGAATGTATGAACATGGTCCTTATTATCCAAGCAACACCTGCTGTTGTCAATTACTGCATGTTTAATTTAATGAGAGGAGGAAAATGAGTTTGGAAATAAAGGAAATAGATTATACTGGGAAACCCAGTATCAAATTTACTCAGAGATGATCAAGTAAAAATAAGGGACGTCATAGAAAAGAAACAGAATTTTTTTCAGGCTTATAAACTCAATTTTAACCAAACAGAAGTTATGGGCATATAGAAAAATGACAAATGTCAGTTAATATGGAGTTGGTATAGAAAACGAGAATCAAAAAGGCAATACCCAAAGTAAAAATTAAATCAACTGTCTTGAGAATGCAAGAAGATTGGCAAGAATATTCCCATCACTGTGTAAATAAATAAACTGGGATTAGCTTTAAACCCTTACACATTTAAGTCATATGACTAACTGTCCCTTGAGTGTGATCTTGTGAAACCCTTAGCAGAAAAAACTCTCATGCTGACGAACTTTTGACCTATTGACATGTGATACTGACATGTGAGTTAATAAGTGGGTATTATTTGTTATGTTGCAGTAGAAAAGTAATGCATTGTCTATGACTAACCAGTCTTTACAGGACCAGCCTCAACCAACCAGCCTCTACTCAGCTATACTTATTACCATAGAAATATGGGTTCACTGTTTCTTGCATTCCACTTTTTATGAGGTGCTAGAAGTGGATATATTCAGGCTAAATTTCCCAATATTTTTTGAAATTGGCAAGTTATTCAATTAAATCAGAGAAGAAATCACTGTGGAGGCCAAATAATATCACATCTGAGGGCAGCCAAATTGAAACTAGCCTAGCTGATGATCACAGTTCCTTTAAATTCCAATGTCCCATGAATTACTAAATGAATTATTTTAAAGCTTTTTCCTTTTTGTTTTAAATCATAAATATTATAAATGTGGTAATACCCTAAATGGCTTCAAACTTTTCTTCCAGATGAAAGATTTATGATTATTAATGCATTAGTATTATTTTTAACTTTTCTGTGAGATTTCTTCCTGTCCTGTCCAGAGAATTACAGGAATTGAAGTTTATATTGTAAATTTATTACAGTAAGCCATCAGTTCAGTTTAGTTGCTCAGTCGTGTCCAACTCTTTGCAATCCCATGGACTGCAGCACACCAGGCCTCCCGGTTTATCCTCAACTCCCAGAGTTTACTCAAACTCATGTCCATTGAGTCGGTGATGCCATCCAACCATCTAATCCTCACACTCAAGGGACAGTAAGCCATCATACAAATTCAAAAAATAAAATAATTTACTTTGGTGTGTGACCTTTTCAATTTTAATAGAAATATGAAAATAATGATGAGTACCAAGAAGAAATACCTATGTTTTTCTTCCTATCCAAAGAGGTGGTAGTTAAGAGTGTGACCCTGGGCAAATTGCTTAACCTCTCTGTGTCTAAATTTCTTGATATACAAAATGAACTTACATTTAATAAGTGATTAATAGGGTTTTGTGAGGATGATATGAGTGAGTGTGTCTGAAGTACTTAGAATGTTGACCAGAACATAGTATTCAACAAATACCAGTGATTTACAAACAGAGGCATGTAAGTTCTAAGCAGGGCTCCTCAACCTCTGAAATCTAATGCCTGATGATCTGAGGAAGGGGCTGATGTAATAACAATAGAAATAAAGTGAACAATAACTGTAACATGCCTAAAACATCCCCAAACCATCCCCTCAGTCCCCTCACGCCCACTCTGGTCTGTGGAAAAATTGTCTTCCAAAAAACTGGTCCCTGGTGCCAATATGGTTGGGAACCACTGTTCTAAAGCTTACAGCAGCTCATGCCTTGACCAGGAACAATCTGTTGCTTCCATATTCCTTCATATGTCTTTCAGTCTAGCTCAAGTCTACTTTTTCAGGTCCCTTCTCTGCTTTAATCCAACTTGACCCTATAGTCCAACGCATCTAACTGCTCCAAATTTCCTAACCTCATACTACCCTTTCCCTCTTATTTAGATCCCACAGTCTGGGCTACCAGCATCTTATTTCTTTCCATTTGTCCATCTTGAAAAGTAAACTTACAAAGAAGCCCTCCACAAAACCTGCCCAGATCCTGCAGAGACTTGACTTTCCATAGTAAGTGTTTAAACTTCAGGTAAAAGTATATGGCTGACACCTAGCAAAATACTCATTTACATATTGATCTAATTTATAGATGATAAGTTGCTTACAATAAGCATATTTTAGCTGTATTCCCACAGGGCTTAATATGATGAGTTCTCTACGTTAGGAACTCAGTGAATGTTAATTAAATTTTACATGTTAAAAAGAAGCAAACAGAACATTCAGTGATGAACAAAGATAAAAGGAGAAAGAAATCATTCAATATTTATACCAAATTTAGTCTTTGGCCTACCTGTTTTTTAGAATTTTGTGTTTGTTGTGTGTGTGTGTGTGTGTGTGTGTGTGTGTGTTAATTTAACTTACAGGCTCAAAAAATAAAACAAAACTACTGAAATGAGAAGCCTGTCCAGGAATCATTTCAAACAACATAATTATAGCCTCTCGAATTTAGAAAACTTTCTTATTCTTAAATACATCATCACAACACAATAGTCTAGAACTCCATTTATAAAACACACATAGGCCTTTGACAACAGCAAGAGCACAAAGGGAAAACTTTACCGTGAATGGAAAAGAAGCATGTCCATTTATTTAAGAGAGTAGTATCCATTGTAATGCAAAATGCTCCTTTATTGACAGCAGCAGGAGGGGTTTTCTTTAGTATAGAGACTCACCCTCTGGGTAGAGTCCTAGATGTTAGATAAAAATGACTCAGTAAAAAGAAAGAGAGAGAGAAAGGATTTGAGTAGACAGTTCCTTTCCCCATGACTCTCCCCAACAAAGGAAAATCCATCAATCTTCATTTAACGTGGGATTCTAATATACTACTTCATTTGGCCAACAGCTGCTGCCATTGCTGCTAAATTTAGATCCCACAGTCTGGGCTAACAGCATCTTATTTCTTTCCATTTGTCCATCTTGAAAAGTAAGCTTACAGAGAAGCCCTCCACAAAACCTGCCCAGATCCTGCAGAGACTTGACTTTCCATAGTAAGTGTTTAAACTTCAGGTAAAAGTACATGGCTGACACCTAGCAAAATACTCATTTACATATTGATCTAATTTATAGATGATAAGTTGCTTACAATAAGCATATTTTAGCTGTATTCCCACAGGGCTTAATATGATGAGTTCTCTACGTTAGGAACTCAGTGAATGTTAATTAAATTTTACATGTTAAAAAGAAGCAAACAGAACATTCAATGATGAACAAAGATAAAAGGAGAAAGAAATCATTCAATATTTATACCAAATTTAGTCTTTGGCCTACCTGTTTTTTAGAATTTTGTGTTTGTTGTGTGTGTGTGTGTGTGTTAATTTAACTTTTCAGGCTCAAAAAATAAAACAAAACTACTGAAATGAGAAGCCTGTCCAGGAATCATTTCAAACAACATAATTATAGCCTCTTGAATTTAGAAAACTTTCTTATTCTTAAATACATCATCACAACACAATAGTCTAGAACTCCATTTATAAAACACACATAGGCCTTTGACAACAGCAAGAGCACAAAGGGAAAACTTTACCGTGAATGGAAAAGAAGCATGTCCATTTATTTAAGAGAGTAGTATCCATTGTAATGCAAAATGTTCCTTTATTGACAGCAGCAGGAAGGGTTTTCTTTAGTATAAAGACTCACTCTCTGGGTAGAGTCCTAGATGTTAGATAAAAATGACTCAGTAAAAAGAAAGAGAGAGAGAAAGGATTTGAGTAGACAGTTCCTTTCCCCATGACTCTCCCCAACAAAGGAAAATCCATCAATCTTCATTTAACGTGGGATTCTAATATACTACTTCATTTGGCCAACAGCTGCTGCCATTGCTGCTAAGTTTTTTCCTCTTTACAAAGCTATCACATGGCAGAATCATTGCCAAAGTAGACATGGGTGGTTCTCCTGCTAATTTTCCTTGCTCTCTCCCCATTGTAGATGTTGAAAATATAAGATTCTTACTTCCTGGTCCTTCCTTCCAGCCTGGTTATGGATTTGTAAGCCAGCACTGGTCAAGGGTACCTTGTTGTAAGTCTGCTGGGGGGCTTCTGGGAAAGGTTTTCATTCCCATTTTAAAAACAAACAAAAAAAATACCTCTTTTTGCCTTTGAGTGTATTGTCTGATGATATGCTTGTTACCTAGAGATTACTTTGTAGTCATGAGAGAAGACGCCTGAAAACTAAAGCCAAATCACCAAAAATAGAAGATGAGAGGACCCTAACACTGCTTTTCTAGAAGGTAAAATTCAAGGCTTGCAAACTCTGGACTTCTTTTTCTCTTAGACAGTAAATCCTAATTGTTTAAATCACTTTCAATGTGGTATTATTTTAACTACAATTGAAAACATTCTAACAGACATGAAATTTTCTCCACATGTACTAGATCTATCAATAAAAATACCAATTCAAAACTGTTTCCTGAATGATACAGTATTTATCATAATCACAGCAGACTAACACTTGTATTTCTCAATGTTTTCTCTATAAAGTCCCAAGTAAGAGCAAGACTCAGTTATAATAAAATGATGACTTGACATTTAAATTGAAACTATGTGACTGTCTTTATATACCATAACACTTTGAAAGACAAAACTAATGGTAATCTTGTGCAGTTAGAGATTAATATCTTGCTAATTCTGAATCTCCCTGGTGATTTAAGCTCACCAACTACTATTAATAAATATTCTAGTGCAGTACCTGTTGATAATTCTGTGTGAGAAGGACTGTATCAGCTTACTGCCAAATGAAGCAGCAGAGTGTTTGAGCTAGAAACCTTTCAATTATCTTAGGACAAAGAAATTTAAGAAGTTTAGTATTTCAAAACTCAATGGCTATGTATTGCTCAATTTGGGTCTGTTTTGCCCTGAGGACTTCTAGAGCCAGTCTACAAATATGTAGGGCACCTCTTATAGAGTTCTGCCTAAACAGTCCTGTCTAATCCAAGTGAATTAGCAAGACTCTTAACCCTAACATTCTTATTTCAGACAGATACTACATGAATAATATTCCATTGTGTGTGTGTGTGTATATATATGTGTGTGTGTATATATATGTGTGTGTGTGTATGTGTGTGTATCACATCTTCTTTATCCATTCCTCTATGGATAAACATTTAGGTTACTTCCATGTATTGGCTATTATAAATATTACTGTCATAAAGAATAAAATAATGCCATTTGCAGCAACATGGATGGACCTAGAGCTTACCATCCTATGTGAAATCAGAGAAAGACAAATATAATATCACTTATATGTGGAATCTAAACAAATGATTCAGACGAACTTAATCTCAAAACAGAAATAGAATCACAGACATAGTAAACAAACATGGTTACTGAAAGGGAAAGATCAATTAGGAGCTTGGAATATAAGCACATTATTATATATGAAATAGATCTATCAACAAAGATCTACTGTGTAGCACAGGGAGCTTCACTCAATCTATATTAACCAATATGAAAAAAATCATCTGAAAAAGAATGGATATAGGTATAACTAAATGACTTTGCCATTCACTTGAAACTTAACAGGACATTGTAAATCAACTATATGAAGTGAAGTTGCTCAGTTGTGTCAAACTCTTTGTGACCCCATGGACTGTAGCCTACCAGGCTCCTCAGTCCATGGAATTTTCCAGGAAAGAGTACTGGAGTGGGTTGCCATTTCCTTCTCCATCAACTATACTGTAGTGCCGGGAGCCAGCACGGGAGATTCCACCCATGGCAAAGGTCATGAGGAAGAGACCTGATGGACAAAGGCAAGATCAGGCCTCAAGGGACCACCCCCCGAACCCTCTCAAGCATCTACCCCAAAACCAGAATCTGTCTGTTTTACTATATCGTGCCTCTCACCAACACCTCTGACATTAATGAAGGGCTATCCCCGACCACCTTTCTCTAAAGCTTGTGAACAATGTCCTTTGATTTAACCACATTAGACCTTGAGTTAATGAATTCCTCCCATGCTATAGCCCACTTCACCTTTACCCTACAGGAATGCAACCTTATCTAGTGCTTTCGGAGGGTGGCACCTGACTTTAGAAAATTCACCTTTGGAGAAAATGAGTTTTCTGGCTGACTAATCATTATCAGAAAGGGTCATAAGATGTTAGCAGGCCCCCTGGCCAGAGATGATGTAAATCACCCAAGATCTTTGTATATCTGAAGGAATGCAGGGAGAACGCCTGGTCCCGATAAGGGTCAGGACTGCTGACCCTGCATGATTATGCGTCTTCCATTATTTTCAATGTACAACTCAAGGTATATAAGCTTCCCTGGAAAATAAAGTTTGGGCCTCGCTTACTGAAGCTTGGTCTCGCCGTGTCTTTCTTTGTTTCTTTGTTTATCTTCTTTTCAGGCTGACTCCCTGGGGCGTAGAGGCCCTCTGAGTTTACTTTCCTGCCCGGGCTTCTAAGACCCACGCGAGAGGGAGCCCAAGGCAGGGCACCCTCCACTATTCAAGCAGGCACCTGTGGCCTATGTGAACAGAGCAAGTCTCTTGTCTGACTTTATTGGCTTTCTGTGTAAACCAAGGAGTATCAGCCTCTTTCTCTCCTATATTTTCCTAACTGCTATATTCCTTCTTTATCTCTTTCTATATCTCTAAATAAATTATTCGTCTAGGTTGCTGATGCCGTCCCCCTGAGAATACCCTGGATCCACCCGGGGCTGGACCCGGTACTATAGTATAAAATAAAAATTAAATAAAACAAAAAAAATGACAGATACTACTTATCTCTACCAAGACAAAGCACACAGAGTAGGGAGAAGTAGGTACACATCTGACTTAAGTAAAACAAAACAGATTCTTTAAGATGTTTGTATTGCTCTTCACCTTGTCTGTGACATCAATTGTCTTGCTGTTAACACTGTGTGCACTGTTCGTTGAACCCAGGGTAGGCAAGGTGTGAGCTAAGAGGCTAGAAGGAGACTCAAGGAGCTATAGGAACTCAGCTTATTCTCTTCTTGCTGGCATGGCAGCCATAGCAGCAGACATGACACAAGATAACCACAGGCAACCTCTCTCCTGGCTGGCTCAGCAGCTGTAGCAGTAGACATGCTATACGCTCTCCTCCCATGGCTGATCCAACAGACACAGCCATGACCCAGCAGTGATGACCCCGCTTTCTTTGGGTGGAGCTCATATATATGTATGGCACACAAACTGACTAAGCAAGTACATTTTGACACTCCTGCATAGTGCTATAAGTGATCTCAGATGTTAACATAATTATTCACAAAACATGGGGCGAGGGAGCCTGAAAAAGCCATCTTGGCTAATTTGCTCTCTCCCAGCACTCCACCATGTCAGGGTCTCTTGCCTCACATTCTATATGCAGTCTGTCTTCTATGATATTTCCTTGGCCAGTAACACTGACCTTCAGATTTACTCTTGCAATAGCAGTAGCTACAACAACAAATAGTTACATCTCCAACACATAGCAAAACCCAACACCAGGTTATCACCTGGAACTCATGCTGTAGTCCTTGCTTTTACAGGGCTAGAAGAGCCACCCACTGCATGCAGAGTGCCTTTATCTTTCATGGCCAAGTCCAGTCCACAGTCTGTTCTTATGAAATTGCAGGAAAGCCTCTACAGGGGCAACTCCATCCTGTAGAGTTTCCTATTAAGGATCCACAACCAGCAACCCCCGACAGGCACTGGGCCCACCTCTTCAAGGAGGGGATTTTTGTGGCATTAACAGCACACCCATATGATTACAAGTGCATTCACACTGTTCTAAGTCTGCAAGAGAATCAGAGGTTACTAGCATATCACAGGACACAGCCTTTATACATGCTTCTATTAAATCCAAATCACAGGACACAGCCTTTAGAGTACATGGTTCGATTAAATCTACATCGCAGGACACAGCCTTTACAGTACACTGTTCTAAATATACATCACAGGACACAGTCTATAGAGTACACTCTTCTACTAAATCTACATCACAGGACACAGCCTTTACAGTATCTTGTTCTATTAAATCTACATCACAAGACAGCCTTTGCAGTATTACCTTTGTAAAAATCAGCCCACATTTGCATCCGCATAATTTAGATGGGACCCCTGCCAGCTCAGGCCCCATTCTGGGGCTTTTACTCACAAAATCCCCTACAGGCACCGGGCCTAACTCTTCAAAAACAGTGTTTTCTTGCAGCATTCACAGCCCGCCCACGATTACACTTTAAATCTGAGGACACAGCATTTACAGTACAATCTACATCACAGGACACAGTCTTTACAGTACAGTCATCTACATAGGGCATAACCTTTACAGTACACTGTTATAAATCTGCAAGAAGGGACACAGCCTTTACAGTACACCTTCACATAAATCGGGCTATCCCCATTAGCTCAGATGGTAAAGAATCTGCCTGCAATGCAGAAGACCCGGGTTCGACCCCTGGATTGGGACGATCCCCTGGAGAAGGAAATGGCTATCCATTCAAGTATTCTTTTCTGGAGAATTTCATGGACAGAGAAGCCTGGTGGGCAGTCCATGAGATCGCAAAGAATCAGACATGACTGAGTGACTTTCACTTTCTTTTTTTTTTTCACTTTCCCCATAAATCAGCCCACATTTGCATCCACGTAACCTGGATGGGGCCTCTGCCAGCTCAGCCACCCTTTGGGGTCTTCACACTTTCAAAATGACATCTCACATGCCATCCCTTACTTCTCTCAGGAAAGGCCTGCAAAAGGCCCTGTGTCCCAGAGTCGCAAAAGCCAAGCTGCCAAAAATTCCCCTTGTGTTTGCCAAAACTGCTTACCCAAGTTGAACAACTTGCCTGAGTATATGGTCAATACTTGGTGAACTCAGTCAAACTGGGGCCCCTTGAGGATGCCCCCGTCCCCAGGCCATAGCCTGCTCATGCTTCACTTTCTGTTACACAGCGGGCCTCGCTACTAAACAGGGACCCGTGGTCTCATAACATTCATCATCACCGTCACTTACTGCCTCGCTGTCAGAGATGCTGGGTCCTTCAGGGCTACAGGGTTCTTGCTCTAATGCCAATATACGCTGCTTTAGTTCTTCTAAGCTTCTCTGCACACTGTGCACTGATGTGGCATCACAGAGAGCATTATCCACATCCGCCTTCAGGGCAGTCAGGAAAATCCACCCCATGGTGCCAGCGGCAATCTGTGCTGCCTTGTTTGGCAAATGGGAACTCACCACCTCTAACATCTTTTCAGTGCTATCCAGTGAACCATCCACCACCTCCCAGTCTTCCACCGGAGGCAAAGCCGAGAGGATCACAGCCACACAATACCACATGCTATATGGTGGCCACTGGCTTCCTCCATCCAGTGAAGCCTCAGGCTCCTCTACCTGCTAGGTATCCTGCAGACTACGCCAATTGTACTGCTCTTCATCCTGTTCGTGACATCAGTTGTCTCACTGTTCACACTGTCCGCTGAACCCACAGTAGGCAAGGCGTGAGCTTAGAGGCTGGAAGGAGACTTGAAGAGCTGCAGGAACTGCAGGCACATTTATTCTCTACTGGCTGGCACAGCAGATGGAGCAGTAAACCACGCTATATCCTCTCCTCTCATGGCTGACCCAATGAACACAGCTGTAACACAGCAATAATACCCCCACTTCCTTTAGGTGGAGCTCATATACTCGTACAGCACACAACCTGTGACCTAGCAAGTACTTTGGATGTGCCTGTGCAGTGCTATAAGTGATCTCAGCTGTTACATAGTTATTTACAAAACGTGGGGTGAGAGAGCCTTAGCATCCTATCTTGGCTAAGTTGTTCTCTCCTAACAATGTACAATTAGCAGAATGAGGATTTGGTTTTTGTATATACCTATTAATAGACCTTGTTTCATCCTTTTAATTTTTAAAATCTATTTGGGTAATATTTATCTATTTTGGCTGCACCTGGTCTTAGCTGCAGCGCATGGGATCTTCACTGAAGCATACAGGATCTTTAGTTGCAGCACGCACTCTTAGTTGTAGCATATCAGATCTAGTTTCCTGACCAGGGATCAAACCCGAGGCCTCTGCACTGGGAGCAGAGTCTCAGCCACTGGACAACCAGAGAAGCCCCTACTTGATCCTTTTTATAATAAAAGTTAGATAATAACTGGTTATGGTTATGGTAGACTGGGGGAAGCAGAGACTACATATTACAGGGTGAGTGGAATATGTCGAGTTTACTTTGTTTTGGAAGAAATAGGCAATGAACATTTTAATCTCTTCCTTATTTGGTAAAAGGTGAGTCAGATCTCTTATGATTACATATGACATAAATCTCAGCATAAATTAACAAGAGAAAAAAAGAACTCTATTGAGTCAGGTATCAGAAGCGACTAGAGCAGGTTTTTAACACATTTGATCCAAGAACACATTCATCTGGACTTGGTTTCTCTCTAAGGTTTGTTTTCAGGCTCTTCCTGTGGCCTCCCATAGCTTTTGGCTTATATACTCCTCACTACTCATAAGATCAAAGAGAAAGGCACTTCCCTGGAGGTCCAGTGGTTAAGACTTTGCTTTCCAATGCAAGGACTGTGGGTTTGATCCTTGGTCAGGGAGTTAAGATCCCATGTGCCTTGGGACCAAAAAACCATACATAAAGCAGAAACAATGTTGTAACAAATTCAATAAAGACTTTAAAAATGGTCCACATCAAAAAATCTTAAAAAAAAAAAAAAGAGATCAAGGAGACAAGAGCTACACCTTTCTTTCAATGGTTCCAGAAATTCTCCTTGCATTTCATTTCCCTTGATTGGGTTTCTCCAGTCCTGAATCACAGTGACCAGAGCAATACAGTTACAATAAGCCAGGAGCCAGAAGTGAAGATTTCTGCACTGAGCTGAAAATAAAGGAGGGTGTTCATCAGATGACAATCATGGATTTATGACCAAGAACAAAGAAGCAGTCATTTAATTGTCAAGCGACAAACATCGCTTTAAAGGAGAATTGAAATTACTCATAATTCCTAAATCTATCAGGGTAAAACTAAGTGTAAAATATACTTTATACATATTATGTAATATATTTACTCTCTTATAATCAAACAGTATTTGATATGGTGCTGCCTACAATGACCTCAGAACTGCAAAGGTGTTTTCATAGAAATAGAAAAGAAAATATGTGACTCCAGATACCAAATTAACCTAACTGGGGAGAAAAGACCTACTTACATGAAGTGGTGTTGAACAATAGAATGGAGATTCAACAATGTAAAATCATGTGATCTTGTGGAAAAAGTGGTATGGATTTAGAAAACTTTAAAGAAGATTGAGCCAGAATACTCAAGGAAATTTAGGATTTAATTAGATGAGCCCAGAAGAGCATGTAAGTGAAAGGACAAATGGCACCCCTCCCAAAAAAGCCCCCCAAAACAAAAAAGCAGTGAATAAAATAAAACTGATTTTTCAGTGGGACAGCGATAAGGATGTCATTTTCATAAGAACAGAAGAAACGAGCACAAAGTTCTATGTCAGGAAATCGTGAAATCCTTAAAACTACATAGAGGAGTTACAGAGTATGCTAACAATGTGCATAATAGAATCACAGAGACCAGAGCTCAAATCCTAGCTCTGCCATTTATTAGGTGAGTGACCTTGGACCAACTACTAAACTTCTCTGTGCCTGAGTTGCTTTATCTGTTAATGAAGATGAAAAAAAAATTTTTTTAAAGATTATGAGGACTAAACAAGACAATGCATTTGAATTTAGCACTGTCCCTGACATATGAGGTGCACATAATAGCTGTTAGTAGTTATTATGTGACTTAATGTGATAAAAAGCAAAGATCCTATGCTGGGCTCCTTTAGGGAAAAAATAAACACTTCTTTACTCAATTTCTTCAAACATGGATTTGTTTTTCTAGCAGTAAACACAGAAATAAAGGCAATGCCAGACAAGGTCTTTATAAAAAAACAAACCACACACACACACACACAAGAACCATCAGAGAAGAGAAACCACAGTCGACCTGGCTTCACAGAAACCAAATCCCCATATCAGAGTGTGGTTCAGGCTCCAAAGCTCTAAAGTGATAAGAGTTAATTATGGTTCCATCTCATAACAACATGGTCACATTCTCTGATGAATCTTTTTATGAAGATTCCCCTACTTCCTTTGCAGTGACTCGTCTAACGTGGCCAGCCAAATCTCGAGAGAGAAAGTGGGTCCATGACATTCTTTGGATTCATTCCTTCCCTTAAAGGCCTGTAGATGGGCTATCCTTGGATCAAATATCCATCTAGACAGCAGCTGCCAGTGAACAGAGTGGAATTTGGAGAGAAGGCAGTTATAGCATAGAGCAATCTGCAGAATAAATACTTTATTAATAGATGGGGACTGTGCCTAGAAATGCGGGTAGAAGACTTGTTTGATTATGTGAAGTGTGGCCTACCTAGGGCACGGCAATGTTTAAAAACTTATATAAGAAAGTAACTATAAAAGTGATCATCTAAAACAATTATTCAGGCATCAATACACTGAATGCCTCAAAGCAAAGAATGCTTGGGCTAGGCGGAAAGGTTTTTATATTCATCCCTGGATGTTGTGTAAAGACCTGACCCAGGACTTTAAGAGTGACATTGGGAAGGACGAGTTCACCTGAAATATCTAAATAAACTAGTATGACTCGATAACTTACCAGTCAAGTGGTAAAAGGCCTTTCAGAGGAGTGGATGAGAACATATAAATACATGGGGTTTTGAGAGTCTGAGCAACACTGTTTAATGTTCATATTTTCTCACGTGTTAACTGTGTGACACTAGGGGTTGTGTGCCCATTCCAAACCTCAGTTTCTTCACCTGTGTAATAGGCTTGCTCACCACAGCAGCTGCACGGCGTTGGTGGGCAAACAGATGACTTCATGTCTGTGAAACGCTGAGCAAACAGTGTTAGTGAGTGCCCGACTCATGTTACCCATTTCCATTAACTCTATTAGAAGAGAAGTTTAAGGCTTCCAAGGGATTTAAATGGAATTCAGGGAAGAGTCAGAGGCTCAGCGTGGGGGACTGATTCTAATGCAGCAGACTTGGGTTCTGCTTTGGATGTGTTGGGTGGTTTGTGGTACAAAAGTTCCTCCAGGGGAAAGATCATGAGGGCCCTGAACACATGGAAGGTCATTAACTTGGAAGGAGAAAAAGACAGAAAAAGAGAAGGGCACTGAAGAGAAAAAGATGATGATGTTGGAAGCTAAGCTTCCTAGGGGCTTCCCCAATAGCTCAGTTGGTGAAGAATCCACCTGCAATGTAGGAGACCTTGGTTCAATCCCTGGGGGGAAGGAAGCATCCTAGAGGAAAAACAAAGAGATCAGAGAGAAGAGGGCTGCTCCTTCTGCTCACTAGAGGCTGAAAAGAAGTGCTAGGAAAAAAACCAGGAGACTTTGAGAGAGGGTCCCAAGATTTATTTAGAGGAATGTGTATTTTAAATAATTTGAGCAATATTTAAAATTGTGTGTCTATTGTTGGCCTTTTATCTCACTGCAATAATATAATACTCTGCAATTAACTGGAAAGTTCAGTAAAATAATTTTATTTTATATAAATTGATCCATGAAAAAAAATCATGTGGAAGTAATATTCCTTATGTACTACATTGTACATGAGGATATTTAGGGGATTATAATACAATGACACATATTTTAATTGTGCTTTCTTCTGTGGGTTGTGTCATTCAATACTATAACAGAAAATCAAATTCATTCTCACTGGAATCTATCAGAAACTCTGTAATATTTGCTAAAGATCACTGTCTTCCACCTAGTTTCTCAAGTCATAAACTTAGGAAAAGTTCCTTCCTTTTTCTCAGTGGTGCTACCCAACACACAGACACTCACAATCAATCAAGACTGTTGCTTCTACAGTTTGTTAATCTCTCAGACCTGTCCCCATACCTACATACCCACTTGCCACTGCTCTCATCCAAGTAGCTATTTCCCCTTGCAGGACCACTGCAGGGTGTATAAGCCAGTACTGCAATTTTTTCTCCAGTTCTTCTCCAACCCTTTTCTGTTCTGTTATCTACAGACCCTTTGTAATTCAGATATAATCACAAATGTCCATGACTTAAAACCCAACAATTGCTTCCCCCAGGCCTTAGGTGAAATCACGAATCTTGCTCACAGCTTATACTGTCCTTCACACTTGGCTCCTGTCTACTCTCAAAGCCTCATCTTTTAGCACTCTGATTAGCACTCTATGTCCCAGTCACACTGGTCTCTTTATCATTTGTGGCTTATCACTATTCATCATCCTCACCTACTGGTTTTAGACATACCTAAGACAACCCTTCTGGCAGAAAGAGAAGAGGAACTAAAAAGCCTCTTGATGAAAGTGAAAGAGGAGAGTGAAAAAGTTGGCTTAAAGCTCAACATTCAGAAAACTAATATCATGGCATCTGGTCCCATCACTTCATGGGAAATAGATGGGGAAACTGTGGAAACAGTGTCAGACTTTATTTTTGGGGCTCCAAAATCACTGCAGATGGTGACTGCAGCCATGAAATTCAAAGACGCTTACTCCTTGGAAGGAAAGTTATGACCAACCTAGATAGCATATTCAAAAGCAGAGACATTACTTTGCCGACTAAGGTCCGTCTAGTCAAGGCTATGGTTTTTCCTGTGGCTATGTATGGATGTGAGAGTTGGACTGTTAAGAAGGCTGAGCACTGAAGAATTGATGCTTTTGAAGTGTGGTGTTGGAGAAGACTCTTGAGAGTCCCTTGGACCGCAAGGAGATCCAACCAGCCCATTCCAAAGGAGCTCAGTCCTGGGTGTTCATTGGAAGGACTGATGGTGAAGCTGAAACTCCAGTACTTTGGCCACTTCATGCGAAGAGTCGACTCATTGGAAAAGACCCTGATGCTGGGAGGGATTGGGTGCAGGAGAAGGGGACGACAGAGGATGAAATGGCTGGATGGCATCACCAACTCGATGGACATGAGTTTGGGTAAACTCCAGGAGTTGGTGATGGACACGGAGGCCTGGCGTGCAGTGATTCATGGGGTCACAAAGAGTCAGACACGACTGAGCGACTGAACTGAACTGAACTGAAGACAAGTCTAATTATCCCATTTGGGGATTCTTCAAGTATAAGTCTAAATTTGCCTTTCTCCAGGAAGCCCTGGCCCCCAAATCAGGATAGTCTACAATGCCAGTCATTTTACTGTATTTTGTTTTTCATGACAACTGTCATACTCATAATTACTTGCTTACTGTCTGTCATTCTTATTAAGCTGCATACATATTGAAGGCTGGGGTCATTCAGTTTTGTTTGTAGCCAAAGTTGCAATAATAAAGTGTAGAATCTATTGTATAGAAGAAAGTGAAAGTGTTAGTTGCTCAGCTGTGTCCTACTCTCTGCAACCCCATGGATCTCACTGACCCAGGGATTGAATCCAAGTCTCCTGCATTATAGGCAGATTCTTTACCATCTGAGCTACCAGGTGAGCACAGTGTTTATTGGCTGAATTGAATTTGGGGAAGAATACTATCAAACCAAATGGTAAGAAACATTTGTACTGCTACTTAGTAATTTTATTAATCCTTCATTTATTTGTCTGTAGAGCCCATTTTTAGCCTTATAATATGATATACATGTCAAATATAAACTAAAGATCTTTTATGTATAAGCACTTCAAGTCAGATAATAAACTCATTCTTCAAAGCTGAGGTATGTCTATTTAAGATTGTGATTTCATATGCATGTTTGTCTCATAATCATTTGAATGATTTTAGAAATCTACAAAACTGTTTTCTACAATATATCCTCTTTGTTACTAATTTCTTGGCAAAATAAAAAGTTGGTAAAATTTCCTCTGGATTCTTTCCCCCAGACATCTCTATAATCCAGATATTCTCTTTGCAGTAAATGAATATGATTTTTCCACCATAGAAGTAATTTCTTAAGAAGAGGAATAGACTGTGTGACTTGGTACTTGTATATTTTCACTTATGCTAGTTAGACAGAAATGGCAGGGGAAAATGACAAATGAAAAATATGCTTTATTGTTAAATATGAGCCAAATGGTATGGTGTGACAAGTATGAACGTTTGAAGCTCTAAGATATGGGGATTTTCTAGGAAATACATACCCCAGATATTCAAAGGTCATTTCAATTCAATCCTAAAATAATGGAGCCTAAATTATTAAATAGAATCTGTCTCAGACACCCAGAATTAGACCAGAACCCAATTAAATGTTCAGTGCTATTGGGTATCATGAACTAATTCTCCCAAACTCCAGGGACAAGTTTCTTTCTAACCCAGTGCTAAAAATAAGAAGCCAGAGAACCGTCTTTGGATATTTTATTTCATCTCAGGTTGTTAATTGACTTGATCTCTGCCCTTGTGGGGGGTGAGAGCAGTAGGTACAAGCTATTACAGGCTAAAAGGGCACTCTAAAATGAAAATTGTGGTTTTCCTTTGCAATCAATGAGAGGTGCTTCTTTCTTCAGAATATTTACTTCAAAAATTTAAGTGCAATACATTTTCATAGTTCATTTAAAAAAAAAAAAAAAATACAGGCACTGTTTAACTCCAGTTAGTGACCTCAGCCATCTTGGGCCAAAGGTACAAGTACAACAAAGCCCAAACTTCCTGGCCATCCAACTCTTTCAGTCACACATGCCTTTCAGGTTTGGACTAGAGTGAACATTTCAGATTTAATTTAAGTTTAAACCTAACATCCTGAGCCATGGAAGTCAACATCAGAGACTAGAGGACCTATGTCATCTTTATCCCATGGTTTTGAATGCTTGTTAGAGAAGTGATAAAAGTCTTACCTTTGCACATTGGGAATAAGACAAGCAAATTAAAAAGTGATTATTCTTGCTTTCACCTTGAAACATCCTTCTCTAGGTATGCAGAGGCTGCTTTTTCAACCTTGAAACATCCTTCTCTAGGTATGCAGAGGCTGCTTTTTCAACTCTTACCAGCTTGAAGCCCCAACTGCTGGTACCTCTCATGTCTCCTCCTGTGACTCAAGGACTGATGTCTCATGTTCAATCTGCTAGGATGTTAGCACTGCCTGGTGAAGATGCAAGTCTCAGTCATCCCTTCATCTCCCTTTCCAGTACCTCCACTCCACTGTTTTCTATCTAGGAGAAATCATATCCTCTCTTCTCAAGACCTGAAACCTTCTCTGTGTTACTTGATTCCACTGGCAATTTCACATGAAAGCTGAACATTGGCCTCTTACCCACTTCAGTGATTTTAGAAATATATAAAACTGGCACCTTTGTCTACAATGGGAAGTTTGCTGTCCTTGCTGGACCAAAGACTCAAGAAAAATGATCTTCTGGTGTTGGAGAAGACTCTTGAGAGTCCCTTGGACTGCAAGGAGATCCAAACAGTCCATTCTGAAGGAGATCAACCCTGGGATTTCTTTGGAAGGAATGACGCTAAAGCTGAAACTCCAGTACTTTGGCCACCTCATGCGAAGAGTTGACTCACTGGAAAAAACTCTGATGCTGGGAGGGATTGGGGGCAGGAGGAGAAGGGGATGACCGAGGATGAGATGGCTGGATGGCATCACTGACTCGATGGACGTGAGTCTGAGTGAACTTCGAGAGATGGTGATGAACAGGGAGGCCTGGCGTGCTGCGATTCATGGGGTTGCAAAGAGTCGGACACGACTGAGCGACTGAACTGAACTGAACTGCACTGAAGAAACAGTCTTGACCAAGGCTGCCAATGATTTCCTAAAATCAAAATAAAACCTTCTTCTGGGCTTTCATCTTTCCATAATTTGGCACTGGTGACTAGTACCTTCCTCCTGGGAATTCTCTCTCCTTTTGGCGTTGAGGACCACACACTCTCCTCTAACCTTACCGAATACTAGTGAAGGTGCTTCCTTTTCTGCCTGGCAGATAAGAGAACCTAAAGCATTACAGGGCTTATCCTCTCTTTTTATGCAACACACTGTCCTACTCATATGCTGCCAGTCACCTAAAATAGCTAAAGGCTTCCCCATCTCCATTTTCAGCCCAGGACTCATTCTAGAGCTCCATGCTCACACACCCAACAGCCCACTTAATATTTCTGCTCAAGACCCCCTTGACTCTTCCTCCTTAAACATCCCTTGGAATTTCTCCATTTATCTTTTTCTTTTCTGATATTTCATACCAGCATGTCTTCTTGGTCTCGTGCTGGTCAACATGTACTCATAAATAGTCCCTCTGCTCATTTTATCTTCCTATAATCAAATCTCACTAACATAATCTTTTTTAAAAAATACAGATTTGAACATATTATCACCATCTCAATGCCACTTAGGGGCTTCTCTTGAAAAGTGAAAGTGAAGTCACTCAGTCGTGTCCGACTCTTTGCGACCCCATGGACTGTAGCCCACCAGGCTCCTCCCTCCATGGGATTTTCTAGGCAAGAATACTGGAGTGGGTTGCCATTTCCTTCTCAAGGGGATCTTCCCAACCCAGGGATCGAACCTAGGTCTCCTGCATGCAGGCAGATGCTTTACCATCTGAGCCACCAGTTCAGTTCAGTTCAGTCGCTCAGTCGTGTCCGACTCTGTGCGACCCCATGAATCGCAGCACACCAGGCCTCCCTGTTCATCACCATCTCCCGGAGTTCACTCAGCCTCACATCCATCGAGTCAGTGATGCCATCCAGCCATCTCATCCTCGGTCGTCCCCTTCTCCTCCTGCCCCCAATCCCTCCCAGCATCAGAGTCTTTTCCAATGAGTCAACTCTTCGCATGAGGTGGCCAAAGTACTGGAGTTTC
>SJYT01036577.1:356250-380529 GCA_006410635.1 Cephalophus harveyi | reverse complement strand
TCTCCTTTGCTTTTCGCCTCTCTTCTTTTCACAGCTATTTGTAAGGCCTCCCCAGACAGCCATTTTGCTTTTTTGCATTTCTTTTCCATGGGAATGGTCTTGATCCCTGTCTCCCGTACAATGTCACGAACCTCATTCCATAGTTCTTCAGGCACTCTATCTATCAGATCTAGGCCCTTAAATCTATTCCTCACTTCCACTGTATAATCATAAGGGATTTGATTTAGGTCATACCTGAATGGTCTAGTGGCTTTCCCTACTTTCTTCAATTTGAGTCTGAATTTGGCAATAAGGAGTTCATGATCTGAGCCACAGTCAGCTCCTGGTCTTGTTTTTGTTGACTGTACAGAGCTTCTCCATCTTTGGCTGCATAGAAGGGAATCCCATAAAATACAGATTTGAACATATCATCACCATCTCAGTGACACTTAGGGGCTTCTCTTAGCACAGTGGTTCTCAAAATTTAGTATGTTTCAATCACCTAGAAGCCTTGGTGAAATACAGATTGTTGGGCCATACTCCCAGAATTTCTGAATTAGTAGATTTCAGATGGGTCTTCTAATGAGCATTTTTAATAACTTCCCAGGTGGTGGTATTGATGGTAGAACTGTGAGCTGATAGTATATGTTTAAGACTGCATAGCTTTGTGTACAGGGGTTCGTCAACCTGTCTCTCCAGCCCTGTCTCCTTACCACCTTTGTCTACAATGGGCTTTGTCTGAGAAATGGGCTTCAGAGGCACAGAAGTGTTTCATTGCTTCCTAAGCAAAAAAAAAAAAAAAAACCTAATTATTTCCTCTTCTTCCTTTTCCTTTTCCCTCCTTAATTAATATACACTCATATTTCAAGATCCAGTTCATGTCACCATCTCACTGAGGTATTTTCCCAAACCATCTCCTCTCCCTCACTACACATACACAACTTTGATGGTAAATCTGGCTAATTCCTTTCTGAACCTCATTTAGGAATTGAATCTATGCTTGTCAAGAACACAAATCTTTATCACACTCACTTGCCTGTCTTCTTTAAATTCTAAATTCTTATAAGCAGAAATTTTCTTACTAGTATGTATACCTCCATTATGAAGCAGAACATCCATTGTTGCTCTTCAGTTGCTAAGTTGTGTTTGACTATTTGCAACCCCATGGACTAAATCATGCTGGACTTCCCTGTCCTTCACTATCTCCCAGAGTTTACTCAAACTCATGTCCATTGAGTCGGCAATGCCATCCAAGCATCTCATTCTCTGTCCCCCCTTTCTCCTCCTGCCCTCAACCTTTCTCAGCATCAGGGTCTTTTCCAATGAGTCGACTCTTTACATCAGGTGGTCAGAGTATTGGAGCTTCAGCTTCAGCATCAGTCCTTCCAATGAATATTCAGGGTTGATTTCCTTTAGGATTGACTTGTTGGATCTCCTTACTGTCCAAGGGACTCTCAAGAGTCTTCTCCAGAACCACAATTCAAAAGCATCAATTCTTCAGCATTCAGCCTTCTTTATGGTTCGACTTTCACACCCATAAGTGACTACTGGAAAAATTATAGCTTTGACTGTAAGAACCTTGATCAGCAAAGTTATGTCTCTGCTTTTAAATACACTGTCTAGGCTCATCATAGCTTTTCTTCCAAAGAGCAAGGGTCTCTTAAATTCATGGTGGCAATCACCATCTGCAGTGATTTTGGAGCTCAAGAAAATAAAATAAGCCACTGTTTCCACTTTTTCCCCATCTATTTCCATGAAGTAATGGGACTAGATGCCATGATCCTAGTTTTTTGAATGTTATTTTTAAGCCAGCTTTTTACTCTCCTCTTTCACCTTAATCAAAAGACTCTTTAGTTTCTCTCTGCTTTTTGCCATTATTATGAAAAGGATATATATTTTTGTGGTATGAAAATAAAGGAGTATATTAGTCAAATTATTTAAAAACCTACACAGTCCCACATATGTTTCTATGTACCCTCATTGGAAGACTGATATTGAAACTGAAACTCCAATATTTTGGCCACCTGATACAAAGAGCTGACTCATTTGAAAAGACCCTGATGCTGGGAAAGATTGAGGGCAGGAGGAGAAGGGGACAACAGAGGATGAGATGGTTGGATGGCATCACCGACTCAATGGACATGAGTTTGCATAAACTCTGGGAGTTGGTGATGGACAGGGAAGCCTGGCGTGCTGCAGTCCATGGGGTCGCAAAGAATAAGCGACTGAGTGACTGAACTGAACTGAATCCTCATGTAAAGGAAACTTATAAATTGGAAAAAAGTATCCAGAGATATTTTACATTTTTAGTACATGAAAAATATGGAGAACAGTAGCAGAGCAGATTAAACCTTCTTTCTTTTACTTAATGAATATAGATACAGAATAATTTGGCTAATGGAATATTAGGCCATACAACTGCTTACATAGCAATTCCATAAGAATAAAGAGACTCCAGCAATTCTCCTGTGCTCTTGGCTCTGTTGGGTAAAGTGAAAGTGAAAGTCGCTTAGTCAGGTCGACTCTTTGCAACCCCGTGGACTATACAGTCCATGGATTTCTTCAGGCCAGAATACTGGAGTGGATAGCCTTTCCCTTCTCCAGGGGACCATCCCAACCCAGGTATCGAACCTAGGTCTCCCTCATTGCAGGCAGATTCTTTACCAGCCTATTGGGCAAGTCCAGCATTAATTCACGTATCATGCTTAAATAAAAAGGATCTAGGCCATCTTAACAAAGGAGATAAATAACTCACTTTTTCAGAGCATGGAGTGGTGGGGAAGAATTGGTTCTAACTTGAAATTATTGAATGGCCAACCAAAATGAAATCTCTATGTCCTTACTGGGTCAGAAATACAAATCCCTCCATGTTTCATAACATATTACCCAAATGTTTTCAATAGCTCTTTTGTTAAATTTTTAAAATATAAAACAAAATACAATAACCAATAACTATAGTGTAAAATATGATGCTGACTACAGTGGAGGATTCAAAGAAGAGATCAGCATCACCCCCAAGCTACATGGCAACATGGGCTCTATTGGTATTTGGGCAACTGAACTGAACTGAATTATTGTGTGGATGGCCCAGTGCATTTCAGGATGTTTCAGGTTCCTGTTATTCATCTGCTAAAATATTGGTAGCATCCCCTAGTTAATGTAACTAAATACCTCTGCCGCTGCTGCTGCTAAGTTGCTTCACTTGTGTCCGACTCTGCTACCCCATAGACGGCAGCCCACCAGGATCCCCCCATCCCTGGGATTCTCCAGGCAAGAACACTGGAGTGGGTTGCCATTTCCTTCTCCAATGCATGAAAGCGAAGTCGTTCAGTCTTGTCCTTAGCGAACCCATGGACTGCAGCCCACCAGGCTCCTCCACCCATGGGATATTCCAGGCAAGAGTATTGGAGTGGGTTGCCTCTACACTTTCCCAAAAACTTTTTAGATGTATTATCAGCCACAGTTGAGATTTACAGTATGGGAGCTTCCTTGACAAAAGGGTCCTTTATAAAAAATTATGATACTTTCACTCTCTGACTATCTCACCCCATTTTGAAGGTAATAGAGAAATGAAAAAGAAATGCTTTAAATTTTCTATTTTTTTTGTTATAGTTAACACTCATGCTACTCATATGACTCACTAAATTTATATATGAATAGTAATAGTAACATCTGATAATTACCAGAGGAAAAATATTTCTTGCATTGATGTCAGCTATTATAAAAATTGGACAATAATTATTATCTGGCTTGAACCCCATTGTTAGGCAATAGACACATAAGAGAATGATGCATTTTTAATCAATGTATAAGTATTCCTATACTATAGTTTATAGAGGGCTAGCTTAAATTTATTTATTGTAGTCAAAGTCAAAAAGATGAACAAATTTAGACTATGGTTCCTGATTTGTATCTTTAATTGTGCAGAGCACTTGATTTTTGTCTATTTACTCACATGTGATTAAAACTTGACTGAAGTCCATAAAATGTGAAATATGCTGATAAATCAGGATGTCAAATTGATAATTCACAGTGGGCTTAGAGTTAGTTAGAGATCAGAATGTTTGTGTCTTTTGCTCAGGACAGTTAATAAGCCCAAGTCATAATTAAAAGCCTGTGAATCCAGCTCTTCCACTTCTCCCCCTGTCCTTGCTTAGCCTGCTCTAATTGTAACCTAACCTGGTACATCCTGTTGGCCCGTCTCCAACTTGTGCTCAACAAACTATTCTTGTGATGTGTATCTTTAGAAAAATTAAATGATGGTTTTACTGCCCTGCTTAAATCCCTCCAATAGCATCCCACTGGTCTTAAAATTTAAAAAAAAAAAGAGAGAGAGAGAGAGAGAAAGAGAAAGAGAGAGATTTTTCAAAAAAAATAAAAACTCAGAGGCAGCAGCAAGCAGGTCAGAGCTCTAAAAACTTCTGAAAGAAATTCTTCAAGCAGAATAGAAATGATAACAAATGGAAACTGGAGATGATACAGAGATAAAGAAGACTGAAACTAGCAAGTGTTTGGGCAAATATAAAAGGTTGTCTATTTTTCTCTATTTCTTTAAAAACATTGAATTTTTTACAGCAAAAATAATACTACATTGTAGATTTTCTATTTGTAGAAGCAAATTACAAGATAAAGGGGGTAGATGAAATTATATCTTTAAGGTTCTTTTATTTTACATAAGGTAGCACATATTAAGTCCAATTAAACTCGATTTTATGTCCCAGAGCAATCTATTAAAAAATGAGAACAAAAACATATAATCAAAAATCTGATATAAAATTTAAATGAAATAATAAAACAATATTTGAGTAATGAAAAAGGAAGCCAAAAATAGGAAAAGAAAAATCAAGAAAACAATGGAACAACAGGAAAATAAATAGCAAGACTATAGGCTTAAATGGAATCATGTCGATAGTTACGTTAAATGCAAATAGACTAAATAGTTAAAAGACAAAAATTGTCAGACTAAATAAAAAAGTAAGAGTCAAGTATACCACATATAAAAACACAGATTGAAAATAATAAGACAAGAATTATAAACCATTCAAACAACGAGAGAGAATATGATTATAGAAACATCAAACAAGACAGATTTCAAGAAAGAAGTATTACCAAACATTGTGTTAGCAGGGGCAACTCATCAGGAATATTTAAAAATTATAAAGGTGATATATTTAATAAATTTCAAAATACAAGGTGAAAATCCATACCCCCAAAAAATGTTCAGATGATCACTGATAATCATAGCTAATTTAAAAACTAAATCTGTAAAACTTACAGGAGGAAAGCAGAACGTTTTCACAGTCTTGAAGTAGGCAATGATTTCCTAGAGATGATCAAAAATACTGAAGATAAATGAAGTACATATATATATATATTTATATATAAACTGGATTTATCAAATTAAAAACTGCTGCTTATCCAATAATACTCCTCACAAAGATGAAAAACAAAGTCCAATCTGAGAGAAAATCTTCTCAGCATAAGTATACAACAAAGCACTCATATCCAGACTCCAATAAAGAACACTAACAGGAAGTTCCCTGGTTGACCAGTGGTTAAGAATCTGCCTTCAAATGAAGGGGATGTGGGTTTGATGCCTTGTCAAGGAACTAAGATCCCACGTGCTGTGGGGAAACTAAGCCCAAATGCTGAAACTACTGAGCCTGTGTGCTACAATTAGAGAGAAGCCTGAGCTCCACAAGGAAAGATCCCAGATGTCACAACTAAAACCCCATGCAGCCAAAAATAAATAAACAAAATAATTCAAAAATAATTATAAAAAGGAACACTCACAATTGAAAAATACATGAAACATAATTTTAAAATGGGTAAAACTTGAACAGACATTTCACAAAATAAGTTAAATAAAATTTTAATAAATCCAAAGTAAGATGTTGAACAATCTTGCTGTTGTTCAGTTGCAAAGTCATGTTGGACACTTTGTGAACCCATGGACTGTAGCCTACCAGCTCCTCTGTCCATGGGGATTTCCAGGGAAGAATGCTGGATTGGGTTGCCATTTCCTCCTCCAGGGGATCTTCCTGGCCCAGGGATGGAACTCGCATCTCCTGAATTGCTGGTTCTTTACCACTAAGCACCAAGAAGCCCACTGAACATCCTAAATTATTATAAAAATAGAAACTAAATTCATAGTGATAAAATGCTTCATACACCATGAACTTCCATGGGCTTCCATAGTGGCGCAGATGGTAAAGCATCTGCTTGCAATGCAGGAGACCCAGGTTCAATCCCTGGGTCAGGAAGATCCCCTGGAGAAGGAAATGGCAACCCACTCCAGTACTCTTGCCTAAAAAATTCCATGGACAGAGGAGCCTGGTGAGCTACAGTCCATGGGATCACAAAGAGTCAGACACGACTGAGTAACTTCACACTCACTCACTCACTCACACCATGACCAGCAAATAAGGGCAAAAATATGAAGGAGATGGAACCCTACTTCATTCAAGGAGACTTTAATATGAGTCAACCAATTTGAAAAATTCTGTTTTTAGAATGTTAAATACATACCTAGTAGGGAATCCAAAAATTCCAATTTGAAGAATTATACCTAAACCTTATAAAATAATGTTTATAGAAACTTTATTCATAGTAGTCAACAACTAGAAAATCAAAAATTCATCAACAGGTAACTGGAAAAACAAATTATGGTACACTGATTCAACAGGATGTTACTTCAATAATAAAAAGAATTAACTAGTGATACATGCAACGTGTTTGAATCCTACAAATAAATATTATACAAAGGAAAGCATGCATATTTTATGATTCAGTTTCAATGAAGCTCAAGAGAAGGCAAAAAAAAAAATTGTGCCTATATAAATCATAGCTGTGGATGCCTGTGAGAGCAAGGATTGACTAGAAGTTGGGGGAAGAATTTTCTGGAGTGATGGAAATGCTCTATATCCTAGCTGGAATAATGGTTACATGCATATAGACATTTGTCAGGCCTCTCTGAACTATATACTTAAGATCTGTAATTTATAAAATTTTACTTCAATAAAAATAAACATACTCCTTTTGAAAATCCAAAAACGCATGGGGAGAGTTATCCAGTAAAATGTAGCAGAATTAAGAGACAATATTTAAAATCCATTTGAAAATAAATATAAACTTTTAGCTAAAAGAAATAGTGAGTCAAATAGTTCCCTCAAAGAAATAGTGAATCAAAGAATACAAATGTGTTTCACTGTGCTTAATAAGTATACTAACATTCCAGCTGATCCTGAAAACAAAATATAGTAATCTGTTAGATGTTTAAATCCTCATGAGTGATATCTCATGCTTTGCAAATTCATATGTAAGTCAACAAATAATGTACTTGGATTAATTAATTTGCTAGTCTATAAGGGTTTGGAATAAGAAATAAATATAACTCTCAAAACTGAAATATCAAAGTCTATCAGTGTTTCTTCTCTAATAAATATATTTTTAAGGGTTAAATCTATTATTGGGAGTAGTGTTGTACACCCCTAGAGATTTAGGCAAATGGCAGCATCATGCACTAATCTGTAAAATATAATTCATGCTTTAAGGTGGTATCATGCAGCCCAGTTTGCAAAGAGGTCCTCCAGGGTGTTTTACAGTATTCTAGTAAGGAAGCATGGGAAATAAAGAATAAACTAAACAGCATTACTTATTTCAGTGCCAAAGAGCTCAATATTTTCTGTTTTTTAATATTGTGGTTTATAAAACTAGAAGGATGTATAAAATAAGTCCTATCTCTTGATCTTTAAGAGAAAGCTTTTAGGTGTTAATTTTCTTTGAAATGCAGAAAATACTGATAATGAGCAGCACCTCTGAAGAAATTAATCATACAAAAACACTATTTCAATATATGAAGGGTTAACATACTATGTAGGAAGCCAATAATCAAGTACCAATGTCAGAACCAAAGCTAAATGAACTTTGACTGGGCATGGGGATGAGCCTGAAACATTTGCAGTTGTTCTGATTCTTTGTAATCAAAATCTTTGTTTCATTTTCTGTGATATTTTTTCCTAACTTCTAAGTTTTTCTCTTAGACTGATACAGTACTAGAGAACATAACAAATTCTCAAAACCTGTATGATAAAGGACCTAATGCATGAACTAAATGGGAGAAGAGATGGGGGAAGAGGCAACGAGGGATTCCATGGTATGACTCGAAGCATACTCAAATTGGGGCCACGGAAAGAAACCACTGACTTGAGGGGTAGAGATGCCTGAGAGGGTAACAAATTCTCCCAGAATGTCTTCTCACAGAATCAGTGAGTCCTGAAATTTGAGACCTAAATCCTGCCCTCGGAGATAAGATATCAATAGAATACCCTTTCCTACAGTTGTCAATGAGAATATTTCAGAGAACTTTTGTCTGTGTCCAGCATCAGAATCAGGAAATCAACTTACCTGGCACATCTTTCTCAGTTCAGTTCAGTACAGTTGCTCAGTCATGTCCGACTCTTTGTGACCCCATGAATCACAGCACGCCAGGCCACCCTGTCCATCACCATCTCCCAAAGTTCACTCAAACTCACGTCCATCGAGTCAGTGATGCGATCCAGCCATCTCATCTTCTGTCATCCCCTTCTCCTCCTGCCCCCAATCCCTCCCAGCATCAGAGTCTTTTCCAATGAGTCAACTCTTCACATGAGGTGGCCAAATACTGGAATTTCAGCTTTAGCATCATTCCTTCCAAACAAATCCCAGGGCTGATCTCCTTCAGAATGGACTGGTTGGATCTCCTTGCAGTCCAAGGGACTCTCAACAGTCTTCTCCAACACCACAGCTCAAAAGCATCAATTCTTCAGCGCTCAGCTTTCTACACAGTCCAACTCTCACATCCATACATGACTACTGGGAAAACCATAGACTTGACTAGATGGACCTTTGTTGGCAAAGTAATGTCTCTGCTTTTCAATATGCTATCTAGGTTGGTCATAACTTTCCTTTGAAGGAGTAAACGTCTTTTAATTTCATGGCTGCAGTCACCACCTGCAGTGATTTTGGAGCTTAAAAAAATAAAGTCTGACACTGTTTCCACTGTTTCTCCATCTATTTGCCTTGAAATGATGGGACCAGATGCCATGATCTTCCTTTTCTGAATGCTGAGCTTTAAGCCAACTTTTTCACTCTCCTCTTTCACTTTCATCAAGAGGCTTTTTAATTCCTCTTCACTTTCTGCCATAAGGGTGGTATCATTAGCATATCTGAGGTTATTGATATTTCTCCCAGAAATCTTGATTCCAGCTTGTGTTTCTTCCAGCCCAGCATTTCTTATGATGTACTCTGCATATAAGTTCAATAAGCAGGGTGACAATATACAGCCTTGACGGACTCCTTTTCCTATTTGGAACCAGTCTGTTGTTCCATGTCCAGTTCTAACTCTTGCTTCCTGACCTGCATATAGGTTTCTCAAGATGCAGATCAAGTGGTCTGGTACTCCCATCTCTTTCAGAATTTTCCACAGTTTACTGCGATCCACATAGTCAAAGGCTTTGGCATAGTCAATAAAGTAGAAATAAATGTTTTTCTGGAACTCCCTTGCTTTTTCCATGATCCAGCAGATGTTGGTAATTTAATCTCTGGTTCCTCTGCCTTTTCTAAATCCAGCTTGAGCATCTGGAAGGTCACGGTTCACATATTGCTGAAGCCTGGCTTGGAGAATTTTGAGCATTACTTTACTAGCCTGTGAGATGAGTGCAACTGGGCAGTAGTTGGAGCATTCTTTGGCATTGCCTTTCTTTGGGATTGGAATGAAAACTGACTTTTTCCAGTCCTTTGGCCACTGCTGAGTTTTCCAAATTTGCTGGCATATTGAGTGCAGCACTTGCACAGCATCATCTTTCAGGATTTGAAATCGCTCCACTGGAATTCCATCACCTCCACTAGCTTTGTTCCTGGTGATGCTTTCTAAGGCCCACTTGACTTCACATTCCAGGATGGCTCTAGATGAGTGATCACAGCATCATGATTATCTAAGTTGTGAAGCTCTTTTTTGTATAGTTCTCCTGTGTATTCTTGCCACCTCTTCTTAATATCTTCTGCTTCTGTTAGGTCCATACCATCACTGTCCTTTATGGAGCCCATCCTTGCATGAAGTGTTCCCTTGGTATCTCTAGTTTTCTTGAAGAGATCTCTAGTCTTTCCCATTCTGTTGTTTTCCTCTATTTCTTTGCACAGATCGCTGAGGAAGGCTTTCTTATCTCTCCTTTCTATTCTTTGGAACTCTGCATTTAGATGCTTATATCTTTCCTTTTCTCCTTTGCTTTTCGATTCTCTTCTTGATTGTTTCTCAGAGCTCAGTGTAAACAAAACTCCTGATGGAGGATGCATTAATACTGAGATCATGAAATGAACATGAATTCTTAGTCCAGCAAAGGGAGGGAAGAGGTAGCCTGGGATGTGTTCTTATTTAACAATGTATCTTTTTACATGTGTACATTACTTTTATAAATAGCTTTCTAATCTTTATTTATTTATTTATTCATGCTGCACTGGGTTTTCATTGCCTTGAGTGGGCTTCTCTTATTGTGTAGCACAATTTGTAGGGCACATGGGCTTCAGTAGCTGTGACGAGTGGGCTCAGCAATTGCTTCTCGCATGCTCTAGAACATAGGCTCAGTAGTTGTGGCTCACAGGGTTAGTTGCTCCATGACATGTGGGATATTCCCAGAGCAGTGATCAAACCCATGTCCCCTGCATTGGCAGGCAGATTCTTATCCACTGTGCCACTGAGAGAGTCATTTCCTAGGCAGGTTGATAAGAAGTCTAGGGGTCCCCAAGGAGAGAAGGGTCTGGAATTCTCAAGGAGGAAGAAAGGACAAACTTTTTTTCCTTCTCTACTTTCCTTAGGATTATATAACAATAATGTATTCTGCCTGAGGACAGTCTCTGGCTTAAACCTTCTGGCTAATTCTGTAAATTGTGGGAGCAGACCTGCTCTTTACAGGGATTATATAACAACAATGTATTCTGCCTGAGGACAGTCTCTGGATTAAAACTTCTGGCTAATTCCATTATCTTAAAATGTAAATTATGGGAGTAGGTCTGATGAGGTCTTTACAACCTCCAGACATTCTTTTGATTTACTGGAGAGTATATAACTTCATTGCTAACACTAACAAGGGGGTACTCTTTCTGCCCCCTTCTGATGCCTATGTCAGAACCTTTCTCTATCTCCTTTATACTTCTTTAATAAAACTTTATTACACAAAAGCTCTGAGCGGTCAAGCCTCGTCTCTGGCCCCGGATTGAATTCTTCTCCTCCGGGGGCCAAGAATCCCGGCGTCGTGATTCAGCAACAACCTTTCACCACCAGGGAAGTGTTGCCAACATCCAGACTGATCTTTCATCTGTGAGGATGCTGCTCAGGTTGGAGAAGAGATGTAGGGGGTAACACTGTCCCATAAATAAAAATGCTATTTCCTGAAATTTTTGCTGTAAGAAATTCCTAATTATTATTAAAAATTTTGCTGTAAGATATTATAAGCTGCTGCTGCTACTGCTAGGTCACTTCAGTCGTGTCCGACTCTGTGTGACCCCATAGATGGCAGTCCACCAGGCTCCCCCGTCCCTGGGATTCTCCAGGCAAGAACACTGGAGTGGGTTGCCATTTCCTTCTCCAATGCGTGAAAGGGAAAAGTGAAAGGGAAGTCGCTCAGTCGTGTCAGACTCTTCGCGACCCCATGGACTGCAGCCTACCAGGCTCCTCTGTCCATAGGATTTGCCAGGCAAGACAACTGGAGTGGGGTGCCATCACCTTCTCCAATATTATAAGCTAAATATTCTCAAATGAACCAACTGCATCCCCTTACTAATTTCCAGCTCATCATATCACTGTCTTATTTCCTAAAAGAGGGAAGTCTTTGAATGAGAGCTATCAAAGGATTCTGGAGTTTGCCTGGTATTTCATAATTATTTTTCACAACCTGAAAACAAAAAAGAGACTAGTAGAATGAAAAAATTCATTAAACAAGATAATCCATTTGCTAAACAGTGTTCAGAATGGGGGGCTTCCCAACATAGTATTGTAAACCATCTATACTTCAATAAAATAAATTTAAATTAATTAATAATGATAAATAAATGCCTTTCCTGGTGGCTCAGTCAGTAAAGAGTCTGCCTGTGATTTGGGAGACCTGAGTTTGATCCCTGGGTTGGGAAGATCCCCTGGAGAAGGAAATGGCAACCCACTCCAATATTCTTGCCTGGAGAATCCCATGGACAGAGGAGCCTGGTGGGCTTCAGTCCATGTGGTCACAAAGAGTCAGACATGACTAAGTGGCTAACTTTCAAATAAATAAATAGGGGCTTCCCTCGAAACTCTATGGAGACCTGTAAGTATTATTGACCTACAAGCTATGACAGTCTTTACTTCACATTCCTTAGTGAGGCTGTTCAGTACACAATTGAGCTCATTTTTATTGCATAATATTATACAGTGGTAGAACTTTTGGGAAGATATATAAAAAAATTATTCCCAGAATTCTCCAGAGACAAGTATTTTCTTTTCCAGCTCAGAAATTCTTATTTGGGCATATCTCAGTTTGGATATTTGCTACCTGTCAAAGATAATGATTTCATCCTTTAAGCTCCAGGCTTACTTTCTCTTTTAAGTCATGAGGATATCAATTTTCTTTTGGAAAAGGAGCAAGCAAACTGAGGAAAGTTCTTATCTTACGGTTCCTCTAAAGTGATAACTACTCCCCCACAGAGATGCCAGCTTCTGTCTTCTTTGGGCAGAGAATATTCTGGCATTGATTTTTTCATTTAAAAAGGTGTATCATTGGAATCAAATGGCATTTCTCCAGTAGGTCTGTGTCCTTTTTAGTGTAGAAAAAACTACTGCACCATCAGATATATTTTTTTTAAGATGTTGTCATTTATAAGACATATTACAGAGGACTACTGCTGCTGCTGCTGCTAAGTCGCTTCAGTCGTGTCCGACTCTGTGCGATCCCATAGACGGCAGCCCACCGGGCTTCCCGATCCCAGGGATTCTCCAGGCAAGAATACTGGAGTGGGGTGCCATTTCCTTCTCCAATGCATGAAAGTGAAAAGTGAAAGTGAAGTCGCTCAGTCGTGTCCGACTCCCAGCGACCCCATGGACTGCAGCCCACCAGGCTCCTCCGTCCATGGGATTTTCCAGGCAAGAGTACTGGGGTGGGGTGCCATTGCCTTCCCTGACAGAGGACTAAGGGGATCATTTTTCACCTGAAAGTTGGAGACTCCACACTCCAGTTTCTCATCACGGCAGAACCAGGATTCCTTGTGCATATTGACATTGACATTACATGTGTGCTCAGTCATGTCTGATCTTTTGCAGCCCCATGGACTGTAGCCCACCAGGCTCCTATGTCCATGGGATTCTCCAGGCAAGAATACTGGAGAGGGTTGCCAGTTCATCCTGCAGGGGATCTTCCTGACCCAGGGATCAAACTCATGTCTCCTACTTCTCTTGTATTGCAGGTAGATTCTTAACCACTGAGCCATCAATGAAGCCTTCTTGTGCATATGAACCCCACCAAATCTCTGCCTGAGAGTCAGCGGGGAGGAGACACTCAGTGGGGAGGAGACACTCAGCTCTCAGCAGCAGAGGTGAGGTTGGACTTTGTAATCATAAGTCAGCAAATTACAAAAGGTTATTTAGAAAGGGTTCTGCTAAGATATAGATGAAAGAGGCCACAGTATTTACACAGTAAAATATTAATCAGTAAGTTTTCTTATCAGCAAAGAGGTAACAGGGTGTTTCTAGGAAACAATAATCTCTTTGTTAGTTCAGATTTGAATGTTTTGAATATGGGACATAGAGTTCTGTTGGTTTTGGAAGCTGCTTATCTCTTTAGTGATTCTTTAAGTATAAAGGGTCCAAGTTCAAAGGATTCTGGTAAACAGGGCTTCCTAGCCTTGGCAAGTGTACATTAACCAACAGAAGGCTCTCTGTAAGCTGTGTTTAACTGTGCTTCCCGAACATGTTCAACCACAAAACCCTTAACTTGTATTTGCATCCCATGGAAATAATCTCCTAGAATAGTCTTTGGAAAACATGACCTCAAATGATTTCCAAAAACTGATATATGTTCTGAAAAGACGCTAAACTTGAGTAGACTTTGACTGGTAGCCTTTCAAACTAGTGAAAAAATAACTAAACAATATTTTATTGGTTCCTTGTTGTTTTCATATTTCTTCTCTCAAATATATTTTATCTTCATAATTCCATGAAATTGGTTTTATTTCACTTTTAATTAAATTTTGTTGGAGTATAGTTGCTTTACAATTTTGCATTAGTTTCTGCTGTACAATGAAGTGAATCAGCCATATGAATACATAACCCCTTCCCCCTGAAACTCTCTCCCATTCCCCCATCCAGCCCCTCTAGGTCATCGCAAAGCACTAAGCTGAGCTTCCTGTGCTTTATAGTAGCTTTCCACTAGCTATCTATTTCACACATGGTAGTGTATATATGTCAATCCCAATCTCCCAACTCATCCCACTGTCTCCTTCCCCTCTTTGTGTCCACATGTTTTTTTTTCCACTTCTGCATCTCTGTTCCTGCCTTGGAAATAGGTTCATCTGTACCAATTTTCTAGATTCCACCTATATGCATTAATGTACAATATTTGCTCTTCTCTTTCTGACTTATTTCATTCTCTATGATAGACTCAGGCTCCCTTCCCATCTAGGTCACCACACTAAGTAGAGTTCCCTGTGCTATATAGTAGGTTCTCATTAGTTATTCAGTACATATATGTCAATCCCAATCTTCCAGTTCATCCCACCACCATCCTGTCCCCACTTGGTAACTACAAGTTTGTTTTCTACATCCATGATTCTGTATCTGCTGTGCAAATAAGTTCATCTGTTTCACTTTCTTTTTAGATTCCACATATAAGCGATATTATATGATATCAGTCTTTCTCTTTCTGACTTACTTCACTTTGTAGGCAATCTCTAGGTTTTATTTTAAAATTGACACCAGAAAACCACAACACTCAAAAGACTTCTGCAAATGATTTCAGGGGAAAATCACATGCTGCCATAATAATAGCCAAAACTGCTCAGCTTGCAAGTATTCTTTGGCTAAAGCCATGCCACACTTCCATGTCACTAAGATGTCAATTCCACGAAAATTGCTATGCAAAATTCCCCGTGCTTCCCACATAAGCCTATGTAGTAATTACTCTTATCCTCCAAATGGCTCCTACTAGCTTCTCTCTCTTAAGATTTGGAGAAGTGCTATATTATGGAAATAACACTGGTTAAAAATAGACATTACTGATTCTAATCCTTATCAAGTCATCAACTTGAAGATCTTGAAAGTTACTTATTTTTAGGTTATTTTTTTTTTAATTGCATATTCAGTTCAGTTCAGTTCAGTCACTCACTCGTGTCCGACTCTTTGCGACCCTATGAACTGCAGCACGCCAGGCCTCCCTGTCCATCACCAACTCCCGGAGTTCACTCAAACTCATGTCCATCAGTTTGGTGATACCATCCAGCCATCTAATCCTCTGTCAACACCTTCTCCTCCTGCCCCCAATCCCTCCCAGCATCAGAGTCTTTTCCAATGAGTCAACTCTTTGCATGAGGTGGCCAAAGTACAGGAGTTTCAGCTTAAACATCAGTCCTTCCAAAGAACACCCAGGACTGATCTCTCCCAGAATGGACTGGTTGGATCTCTTGGCAGTCCAAGGGACTCTCAAGAGTCTTCTCTAACACCACAGTTCAAAAGCATCAGATCCTCAGCTCAGCTTTCTTTAAACCGAATCTCACAACCATACATGACTACTGGAAAAACCACAGCCTTACTAGACGGACCTTTGTTGGCAAAGTAATGTCTCTGCTTTTGAATATGCTATCTAGGTTGGTCATAACTTTCCTTCCAAGGAGTAAGTATCTTTGAATTTCATGGCTGCAGTCACCATCTGCAGTGATTTTGGAGCCCAAAGATATAAAGTCTGACACTGTTTCCACTATCTCCCCAACTATTTCCCATGAAGTGATGGGACCAGATGGCACGATCTTCATTTCTGAATGTTGAGCTTTAAGCCAACTTTTTCACTCTCCTCTTTCACTTTCATCAAGAGGCTTTTTAGTTCCCCTTCACTTTCTGCCATAAGGGTGGTGTCATCTGCATATCTGAGGTTATTGATATTTCTCCTGGCAATCTTGATTCCAGCTTGTGTTTCTTCCAGCCCAGCGTTTCTCATGATGTACTCTGCATAGAAGTTAAATAAGCAGGGTGACAATATACAGCCTTGACGGACTCCTTTCCCTATTTGGAACCAGTCTGTTGTTCCATGTCCAGTTCTAACTGTTGCTTCCTGACCTGCATATAGGTTTCTCAAGAGGCAGGTCAGGTGGTCTGGTATTCCCATCTCTTTCAGAATTTTCCACAGTTTATTGTGATCCACATAGTCAAAGGCTTTGGCATAGTCAATAAAGCAGAAGTAGATGTTTTTCTGGAACTCTCTTGCTTTTTCCATGATCAGCAGGTGTTGGCAATTTGATCTCTGGNTTCCACAGTTTATTGTGATCCACATAGTCAAAGGCTTTGGCATAGTCAATAAAGCAGAAGTAGATGTTTTTCTGGAACTCTCTTGCTTTTTCCATGATCAGCAGGTGTTGGCAATTTGATCTCTGGTTCCTCTGCCTTTTCTAAAACCAGCTTGAACATCTGGAAGTTCACGGTTTAAATATTGCTGAAATCTGGCTTGAAGAATTTTGAGCATTACTTTACTAGCGTGTGAGATGAGTGCAACTGGGCAGTAGTTGGAGCATTCTTTGGCATTGCCTTTCTTTGGGATTGGAATGAAACTGACCTTTTCCAGTCCTGTGGCCACTGCTGAGGTTTCCAAATTTGCTGGCATATTGAGTGCAGCACTTTCACAGCATCATCTTTCAGGATTTGAAATAGCTCAACTGGCATTCCATCACCTCCACTAGCTTTGTTTGTAGTGATGCTTTCTAAGGCCCACTTGACTTCACATTCCAGGATGTCTGGCTCTAGATGCGTGATCACACCATCGTGATTATCTGGGTCATGAAGATCTTTTTTGTACAGTTCTTCTGTGTATTCTTGCCACCTCTCCTTAATATCTTCTGCTTCTGTTAGGTCCAGATCATTTCTGTCCTTATGGAGCCCATCTTTGCATGAAATGTTCCCTTGGTATCTCAAACTTTCTTGAAGAGATCACTAATCTTTCCCATTCTGTTGTTTTCCTCTATTTCTTTGCATTGATTGCTGAGGAAGGCTTTCTTATCTCTTCTTGTTATTCTTTGGAACTCTGCATTCAGATGCTTATATCTTTTCTTTTCTCCTTTGCCTTTCACTTCTCTTCTTTTCACAGTAAGGCTTCCGCAGACAGCCATTTTGCTTTTTTGCATTTCTTTTCCATGGGGATGATCTTGATCCCTGTCTCCTGTACAATGTCACGAACTTCAGTCCATAGTTCATCAGGCGCTCTATCTATCAGATCTAGGCCCTTGAATCTATTCCTCACTTCCACTGCATAATCATAAGGGATTTGATTTAGGTCTAGTGGTTTTCGTACTTTCTTCAATTTAAGTCTGAATTTTGCAATAAGGAGTTCATGATCTGAGTCACAGGCAGCTCCTGGTCTTGTTTTTGCTGACTGTATAGAGCTTCTCCATCTTTGGCTGCAAAGAATATAATCAATCTGATTTCGATGTTGACCATCTGGTGATGTCCATGTGTAGAGTCTTCTCTTGTGTTGTTGGAAGAGGGTGTTTGCTATGACCAGTGCATTATCTTGGCAAAACTCTATTAGTCTTTGCCCTGCTTCATTCCGCATTCCAAGGCCAAATTTGCCTGTTACTCCAGGTGTTTCTTGACTTCCTACTTTAGCATTCCAGTCCCCTATAATGAAAAAGACATCTTTTTTGGGTGTTAGTTCTAAAAGGTCTTGTACATCTTCATAGAACTGTTCAACTTCATCTTCTTCAGCGTTACTGGTTGGGGCATAGACTTGCATCACTGTGATATTGAATGGTTTGCCTTAGAAACGAACAGAGATCATTCCGTCATTTTTGAGGTTGCATCCAAGTACTGCATTTCAGACTCTTTTGTTGACCATGATGGCTATTCCATTTCTTCTAAGGGATTCCTGCCCACAGTAGTAGATATAATGGTCATCTGAGTTAAATTTACCCATTTCAGTCCATTTTAGTCACTGATTCCCAGAATGTCAACATTCCCTCTTGCCATCTCCTGTTTGACCACTTCCAATTTGCTTTGATTCATGGGAACATTCCAGGTTCCTATGCAGGCCAGGAAGCAACAGTTAGAACTGGACATGGAACAACAGGCTGGTTCCAAATAGGAAAAGGAGTACGACAAGGCTGTATATTGTCACCCTGCTTACTTAACTTCTATGCAGAGTACCTCATGAGTTATAGGTCTTCATAGAACCCTTCAACTTCAGCTTCTTCAGCGTTACTGGATCTTCAGTTACACTGCCACAGATGAAAGAAGATGATACTTTGATTGTAATAGTGTTTGGGTTTAGTACTCCCTGATACCTGGAGAACAAAGACCCCCAATAGCTCTGCCGTTACAGCAAAGTGAGTCTTTTGGAACTGGCCTGGCTTTCTCTTGGGTGTGTGTGTGTCTCTGCACCTGACTCCATATCCTGTTCTCTCTTCCTGATTTGACTTTTGTTAAGTGTCCCGGTAACTTGAATGCTGGTTCATGTTCCTCTGAAAGTGAGGGATGTGAATGTGAGTGAATGATGTGTATTACTGTTTATTACTGTCAGACAGTAATAGACATATTTGGAAAGTGAAAAAAAAATCCCTGAAAATGGCCAAGATGGCTAAGTTTTGCCTAGGCTGTTAGAAGAAGCCAGTTTTCTAGGATGAACCTGCTTTTGGGGATATAAATGGTCTACCTGGCTCTCAGGAACTTCTATTTAATTATCTGTGATCCCTGAGACTGCAGAGAAAAATAAAGGACTTTTAAAATTTAAGCAGGAATATTTTGAGTTCTTTGTCTATATGGATGGATGTCAAAATTAACTCACAAATGAGCTCTATTCCATTGCCTTAAAGGAAGTTGAGCACATATATAAATTCTCAGAAATGCAAAAGAAACTGGCCAGAATGAATTCATAAATTAATACTTTGTATTCCAGCTAGCTTAAGCTCATTGGTTTGATTAATATGAACATGTCTTTGGACTCATTAATGTTAAATATAGTACTTCTGTTGTACCTAAATTTGTGCTGTGCTGTTCTTAGTTGAGTCTGACTCTTTGTGACCCTGTGGACGGTATCCCACCAGGCTCCTCTGTCCATGGGGATTGTCCAGGCAATAATACTGGAGTGGGTTGCCAGGCCGTCCTCCAGGGGATCTTCCCAACCCAGGGATGGAACCCAGGACTCCCATACTGCAGGCAGATTCTTTACCATCTGAGACACCAGGAAAGCCCAAGAATACTGGAATGGGTAGCCTATCCCTTCTCCAGGGGTATCTTCTCAACCCAGGAAGCAAACCAGGGTCTCCTGCATTGGAGGCAGATTCTTTACCATCTGAGACACCAGGGAAGCCTTGTACCTGATTACTAGAGGTCAAATACGACCTTATATCTGTTGCGAATTTGTCAGCAGGAAAAGTAATTTGATGTGATAAAACTCAAGAAAATTATATGTAAATGAGATAGTTTTTTTGGGTTCACTCTTTTGGAATAATCATGTTTTAGGAATGTCTACTCAAAAATAGTCTCCCCAGATTTTGGCAACTTGCTTAATTAAGTCAAATAACAAAATTTCATTGAGTATATGAATCACTTCAAAGAGGACAGAATATTGGAACATTAATTGCTGGGTGGTTCTAAGTTTACTTACCTTTGCCTTCTGATGAAAGGAAAACTAAGAATGTTTGGGTTTGTTAGACACATGCCTTATATCACATAGAGGAAAGCAATTGTACCATGAGTAAACATATCTTTCAAGAAGTTAGGGGATGTGTTCATACTTATGCACACATCCAATCAGGAAATGCTAGTATGACAGACAGTTCACAATTGCTTGCTTCTTGTTTTTTTCCTGGAGATTAAGGTTTTTAAGGGCTAAAATGATAGTCTATGTAAATAAAGCTACTAAAATAATAAGAGAAACATTTCAGTATGCCAGGAAAGTAGGATGTGTAAGAAAGCATGAAGAATGAGACATACACTCAAAAAATATGTCTTTATTTATTTTGGGGCGCGCTAGGTCCTCGTTACTGTGTACAGCTTTCTTTAGCTGTGGAGAGCAGGGCTCCCCTCGAGCTGCGGTGCGCGGGCTCCTCAGCTTGGCAGCATCTCCTGTTGTAGAGCACAGGGCCCAGCGCGCGCAGGCCTCAGGTTGCTGCACACGGGCTCAGCAGCTGTGACCCACGGGCTCCAGAGTGTGGCACACAGGTTTAGTTGCCCGGTGGCGTGTGGGATCTTCCTGGACCAGGGGAGCCGGTGTCCCTTGCATTGCAAGGTGAATTCTTAACCACTGGACCACCAAGAAAGCCTGAAAATACATTTTTCTCAAAGGAAGACTAGCTTTATCCTAGAGCGAGTTGCTTCTGAAAGGAAGAATAAGGGCCAGTTAATATGCACACATAAAGCTGTGACAGGCTTGTAGAAAGAGGAGCCCTGAAAAGAGAGTTTCATGCATGGACAGGCTGGGGCTAGATGGGATGTAACTAGGTAAAGTGCTTTCGTTATTAGCAGCAGGCCTGTGCAGGACTAGATCTGGTTCAAAGTTTTCTTGGAACGCTGCCTTTGATAACAGATTGTGTGGATTTGCCTTTAAGTGATCTGTATTTGCTTTTTAAATCTGTTGTCACGTTGATTAACTGAATAAATATTCACAGTGACCCATGATTCTATTTGACCAAGTGTTTTGAAGCTTTGATATTATTTGACAAACTTCCTATTAAATTCTTTTTTAATATAAATTTATTTATTTTAATTGGAGGCTAATTACAGTATTGTATTGGTTTTGCCATATATCAACATGTATCTGCCACGGGTGTACACATGTTCCCCATCCTGAACCCCCCCGCCCACCTCCCTCCGCTTACCATCCCTCTGGGTCATCCCAGTGCACCAGCCCCTAAATTCTAATTAAAGTTTCTTTTGACCTCCAGCTAACTTTGGAATGGTCCAGAGGGCCCCTAAGGCATGTCAGAGAGAAATAGTAAACTAACTAGGATTGGTTGGTATGTTAAATTAAATGGGAAGCTTTGTAAAGGAGTGACAAGCCTCCTCAGATTATACTGTATTGGTAAATGTATTAAGATAAGTATGAACACATCCCCTAACTTCTTGAAAGATATGTTTACTCATGGTACAATTGCTTTCCTCGATGTGATATAAGACATGTGTCTAACAAACCCAAACATCCTTAGTTTGGATATGTCCTGGTATAGTGTTACCAGTCATAATTCTAATTGTTATCTTAAAATATTGTATGTCGCAGCAACTTGGTTAAGCTTCTTTGTCAAAAACAATGTAATCAAATCTTTCGCCTTGTTGTTTTTTAAACAATTAAAAATACGTATTTATTATTTATTTTGGCTGTGCTGGGTCTTCGTCTTGGTTGCTGCTCGAGGGCTCTCTCGCTAGTTGCAGCGAGTGGGGCTCCCCTCTCGTTGCGCGGCGCGGCTCCTCTGTTGCGCGGCGCGGCTCCTCACTGCGGCGGCTCCCCGTGGCTCCGCGCGGTTCCCCGTGGCAGGGCACGGGCTCTGGGCACGCGGGCTTCGGTGGCCGCTGCGCGTGTGCTCGGTAGTGTGGCTCACGGGCTCCAGAGCTCAGGCTCAGTAGTCGCGGTGCACAGGCTTAGGTACCCCATGGCATGTGGGATCTTCCCGGACCGGGGATCAAACTGGTGTCCCCTTCATTGCAACACAGAGTCTTAACCACTGGACCGCCAGAGAAGCCCTGGACAATATTTTCATTGGAGTATACTTGCTTTACAATGTTATGTTAGTTTCTGCTGAACAACAGTGTGAATCAGTCTGAACTTTCAGAGACTCTCCGCCTTTTCATCGATTTAGATTTAACCTCTCAGACAGAAAAAACTCCCTTGGAGATGTATGTCATCTCTCAGTCAGCCCTGATATCCTTTGCAAACTCCAGAAATTGAGACAGGGCCCTCAGCCTCCCTAGTCCAAACTCACTGACTAGCCTTTAAGGTCTTTAACAACTGAGATGAGGATGTACGAAAGGAAAAGAGGGAAGGAGACCCAAAAGGGTCTTGAGAACTGAAATAATCTTTCCAAATGATTGCCACTGCTGTTGATCAGAGAGGCCTTCAGGATAAGACTTATCTGAGGTCCCCTAGTCAGCAAGAAGGGAAACAGCCACTGAGCCCCAGCGCTGGCTCCTACTTCAGCTGCAAACAAGTGGGGCACTGGAGTTGAGCTTACCTGGGAAAGGTACCCCCGGGACTGTGCCCACTTTGTAAACTAACAGGGCACCAGAAGCGAGATTGCCTCTCCTCGATTCGAGGGGACAAAATCCCTTTCTGGAAGCAGCGATGCCCCTGAGGTCTGACCTCTGCCCCTGCGGCTCTTTGAGGACTATCCGGCCCGACTCTGGCCCTGGCTCCACAACGTCAGATCGACGTGGCCGAGCCCCAGGTAACTCTCTCCATAGCAGGCAAGGAAATCAATTTCTTAATTGATACGGAAGCCCCTCACTCTGCTCTTCTCGAGCTTTGGGGTTCCTTGATTCCCTCGCCTATCACCGTTATCGGAGTAGAAAGCAAAACTCAACCTGTGTTCCAAACCTTTGACTTAGTATGCTCACTGGAGATCAGATCTTCTTGCATCCTTTCCTGTGTTTCCCAGTTGTCCCACCCCACTCCTAGGCAGGGGCCTTATGATCAAATGAAGGACTCAGCTAATTCTCCAGCCACAAGCCTCCTTCCCTGGAATCAGGAGGCTCGTCCTCTGATGCTCAGCACTCCCCTCTCCCACTAGAAATAAACAGATTCCCTCATTTGTGTGGGACATCACCCCCCGGGGAGGGCCTCTCACCTAACCTCCTGTCACTATCACCATGGGGGGCCCCTCCCACTGTCTCCTTTGCTCTTAACATCCTATGAAAGTGGAAGATCTAAGGGGTCTTAGAACTCAAAGACCTTTCAATAACAAATTTCTAAATGCTGGACTCCTTGGATCCACCAGCTCCCCTTATAGCTCCCTATTCTACTCATCAAAAAGGCAGGTGGCACCTATGGTTCAGCCCAGGATCTACGCATAGTTAACGAGGAGGTGGTTCTTCACTCTGCAGTCCCAAATCCCGATACCATCCTCGGTTCAATGCCTCCTAACACTCAGGTCTTTATTGTCCTCCCTCTAAAAGATGCTTTCTTCACTATCCCTCTCTCCTGAGAGTCTCAGGATATATGTGCTTTGACATGGACGGACTCAGACACTCTCCACAACTCACCTGGCCCTCCCTCCCTCAGAGATTTAGAGAGCCCTCGCCTCTTTGGTCAGGCCCGAGCCTCTGATTCATTCACCCTGGTGCTTCCAGGCAGCACACTTATTCAGGTTTTTTTTTTTTTTTTCCCACTCCTAGGCAGGGGCCTTATGATCAAATGAAGGACTCAGCTAATTCTCCAGCCACAAGCCTCCTTCCCTGGAATCAGGAGGCTCGTCCTCTGATGCTCAGCACTCCCCTCTCCCACTAGAAATAAACAGATTCCCTCATTTGTGTGGGACATCACCCCCCGGGGAGGGCCTCTCACCTAACCTCCTGTCACTATCACCATGGGGGGCCCCTCCCACTGTCTCCTTTGCTCTTAACATCCTATGAAAGTGGAAGATCTAAGGGGTCTTAGAACTCAAAGACCCTTCGATAACAAATTTCTAAATGCTGGACTCCTTGGATCCACCACCTCCCCTTATAGCTTCCTATTCTACTCATCAAAAAGGCAGGTGGCACCTATGGTCCAGCCCAGGATCTACACTTAGTTAACGAGGAGGTGGTCCTTCTCCACTCTGCAGTCCCAAATCCCGATACCATCCTCGGTACAATGCCTCCTAACACTCAGGTCTTTACTGTTCTCCCTCTAAAAGATGCTTTCTTCACTATCCCTCTCTCCTGAGAGTCTCAGGATATATGTGCTTTGACATGGACGGACTCAGACACTCTCCACAACTCACCTGGCCCTCCCTCCCTCGGGGATTTAGAGAGCCCTCACCTCTTTGGTCAGGCCTGAGCCTCTGATTCATCCACCCTGGTGCTTCCAGGCAGCACGCTTATTCAGGTTTTTTTTTTTTTTTTTTTTTTTTTTA
>SJYT01036577.1:314419-350680 GCA_006410635.1 Cephalophus harveyi | reverse complement strand
GCAAAGATGCCGCTCCAGTTAAGACCCTATAGCACCCTAGCCAGTCATCTGATGCCAACCTTCCGGCAGAAATTTTCTTTGTCTTGAGGCTGTAAAAATTGGCTATTAATTCACAGTAACTGTCAACTCTCCCTGGTCTCTCAGGAGGTTGGCCCGCAGTGCTCACATTATCTCTGCCTTTTGTTCTTATAAATTCACTCCCTTCTAAAATGCTCTCTGTCTAGAAATTCTTCACTGACCCGCATGCAGACTGCCTCAACACACAGGCCCATTCTCTGTGTCTGCATTTCTCTTCCTGCCCTGCCAATAGTTCATCAGAACCATTTTTCTAGATTCCAAATATATACACTAATGAACAACATTTGTTTTTCTCTTTCTGACTTACTTCACCCTATATGACAGACTCTAGGTTCATCTGCCTCACTACAACTGACTCAAATTTGTTCTTTTTTGTGGCTGAGTAATATTCCATTGTATATATGTACTATATCTTCATTATCCATTTATCTGTCAATGAACAGCTATGTTGCTTCCATCTCCTGACTATCGTAAATAGTGCTGCAATGAACATTGGGGCACATTTGTCTTTTTTGAATGATCATTTTTCTCAGGGTATATGCCCAGTAGTGGGATTGCTGGGTCATGTGGTAGTTTAATTCCTAGTTTCTTAAGGAATACTCTTCTCCACAGTGGCTGTATCCATTTACATTCCCACCAACAGTGCGAGAGGGTTCCCTTGTCTCTGCCTCCTCGCCAGCACTTATTGTTTGTCGGTTTTTTTTTGATGATGGCCACTCTGACCCACATGAGGTGATATGTCATTTTGGTTTTGATTTGCATTTCTCTAATAATGAGCGTTGTTATGCATCTTTTCATGTGTTTGTTGGCCAACTGTATGTCTTCTTTGGAGAAATGTCTGTGTAGGTCTTCTGCCTATTTTTCCGATTGGGTGGTTTGTTTTTCTGACACTGAGCTGCTTGTATATTTTAGATGTTAATCCTTTGTTGGTTTCTTCCTTTGCAGTTATTTCCTCCCGTTCAGAGGGCTGTCTTTTCACCTTGTCTTTAGCTTTCTTTGCTGTGCAAACGCTTCTAAGTTTAATTAGGTCCCACTCGGTCATCTTCGTTTTTATTTCTGTTACTCTAGGAGGTGGGTCGAAGATCTTGCTGTGCTTTATGTCAGAGAGTGTTCTGCCTGTGTTTGCCTTTAAGAGTTTTATAGTTTCTGGCCTTATGTTTAGGTCTTTAATCGGTTTTGAGTTTATTTTTGCGTTCAGTGTTGGGAGTGTTCTAACTCCATTCTCACACGTCTTCTGTACTGCGCTGACGGCCTCCTCCTCTGTCGCCCGGACCACCCTTACCGACACCACCTCATCCACTCAGCTCTGCGGGCTACTGAGTTTCTCCTTCCAGAGCACAAGCTAACCAAGCCCCAGTCAAACATCCAGAATTTCTCTTGTCCCCAGGACAGCTGCTGCTGCTAAGTCGCTTCAGTCGTGTCCGACTCTGTGTGACCCCTTAGACAGCAGCCCACCAGGCTCCCCCGTCCCTGGGATTCTCCAGGCAAGAACACTGGAGTGGGTTGCGATTTCCTTCTCCAATGCATCAAAGTGAAAAGTGAAAGTGAAGTCGCTCAGTCGTGTCTGACCCTCAGCGACCCCATGGACTGCAGCCTTCCAGGCTCCTCCGTCCATGGGATTTTCCAAGCAAGAGTACTGGAGTGGGGTGCCATTGCCTTCTCCTCCCCAGGACAGCAAGCGGTCACTATTCAACACAAAGAGCCTATAGCTTCTCTCCTGCGTCATAACGAAAAGGAATTAAGGGCGGTTCTGGGCCTCACTGGTTCCTTTCGCATCTGGATACCCCACTGTGGCCTGATAAAGGGACCTCTTTCTGAAGCCCTCCAGGGACTTGAAAATGAACCCCGGAGGGGAACTCTTCTCTCTCTTCAGCCTTTTCCTCCCTCCAGACAGCCCTCACCTCCGCTCCGGCCCTGGCCCTCCCAGACTCAGAGAAGCCCTTCTTACGATACAACTGTGAGGAGAGGGATCACCCTGGGAGTCTCAGGACAGAAATATCACCCAGGTTTCACCTCTCAAATTGCCCAACAGGTGTCTCAAGCTCTAGACATAAGAGGGCTTCCCAGGAGGCGCTGGTGGTGAAGAGCCCACTGCCAGTGCAGGAGACTAGGTCTTCTGCCTATTTTTCCGATTGGGTGGTTTGTTTTTCTGACACTGAGCTGCTTGTATATTTTAGATGTTAATCCTTTGTTGGTTTCTTCCTTTGCAGTTATTTCCTCCCGTTCAGAGGGCTGTCTTTTCACCTTGTCTTTAGCTTTCTTTGCTGTGCAAACGCTTCTAAGTTTAATTAGGTCCCACTCGGTCATCTTCGTTTTTATTTCTGTTACTCTAGGAGGTGGGTCGAAGATCTTGCTGTGCTTTATGTCAGAGAGTGTTCTGCCTGTGTTTGCCTTTAAGAGTTTTATAGTTTCTGGCCTTATGTTTAGGTCTTTAATCGGTTTTGAGTTTATTTTTGCGTTCAGTGTTGGGAGTGTTCTAACTCCCTTCTCACACGTCTTCTGTACTGCGCTGACGGCCTCCTCCTCTGTCGCCCGGACCACCCTTACCGACACCACCTCATCCACTCAGCTCTGCGGGCTACTGAGTTTCTCCTTCCAGAGCACAAGCTAACCAAGCCCCAGTCAAACATCCAGAATTTCTCTTGTCCCCAGGACAGCTGCTGCTGCTAAGTCGCTTCAGTCGTGTCCGACTCTGTGTGACCCCTTAGACAGCAGCCCACCAGGCTCCCCCGTCCCTGGGATTCTCCAGGCAAGAACACTGGAGTGGGTTGCGATTTCCTTCTCCAATGCATCAAAGTGAAAAGTGAAAGTGAAGTCGCTCAGTCGTGTCTGACCCTCAGCGACCCCATGGACTGCAGCCTTCCAGGCTCCTCCGTCCATGGGATTTTCCAAGCAAGAGTACTGGAGTGGGGTGCCATTGCCTTCTCCTCCCCAGGACAGCAAGCGGTCACTATTCAACACAAAGAGCCTATAGCTTCTCTCCTGCGTCATAACGAAAAGGAATTAAGGGCGGTTCTGGGCCTCACTGGTTCCTTTCGCATCTGGATACCCCACTGTGGCCTGATAAAGGGACCTCTTTCTGAAGCCCTCCAGGGACTTGAAAATGAACCCCGGAGGGGAACTCTTCTCTCTCTTCAGCCTTTTCCTCCCTCCAGACAGCCCTCACCTCCGCTCCGGCCCTGGCCCTCCCAGACTCAGAGAAGCCCTTCTTACGATACAACTGTGAGGAGAGGGATCACCCTGGGAGTCTCAGGACAGAAATATCACCCAGGTTTCACCTCTCAAATTGCCCAACAGGTGTCTCAAGCTCTAGACATAAGAGGGCTTCCCAGGAGGCGCTGGTGGTGAAGAGCCCACTGCCAGTGCAGGAGACATCAGAGACGCGGGCTCGGTCCCTGGGTCGGGAAGACCCCCTGGAGGAAGAAATGGCAGCCCACTCCGGTATTCTTGCAGGAGAATCCCACGGACGGAGGAGCCTGGCGGGCTCCAGTCTGTGGAGTCGCAGAGTCGGACGTGACTGAGCGACTAAGCAGGACACCAGCATCCTCCCTGGACGAACGGCCATTCCGTGGGGCTTCTGTTTGTCCTCCCGTCAAATGCACCCACCACCTGCCGCCTGGCCCCGCCTGTAGATGACCCGAGGCGCTTTCCCTACGCAGGTGAAAGTAGCACCTGCCCCCAATACATCGGCTCTTTCTTTCCCCGAAAGCTTGGGGCTGTGATTTTTGATAATTGCTTCTCACCTGGGAAAATAACCCCTCCAGCCTTCCCAAAGCTTCTGCCTGCTTAAACCCGTTGGCGGGACTTGCTCCAGCTGTCGTCTGCGCCCTGCTAGAAGGCTCAGGTACAGGCTTCCTCTTGAACACGACACTAAGCCTGCATACCCTCCTTCAGGACCTCAGCATATCTCTGTACGCCCCTTACCTGGATCCAAACCCGCACCGTCGTACCCCTGTGACCCCACTGCACCCCCGCAGCAGGCCTGGGCCTCTCGCCCACCTTTGCAGATACTGGACTAAGCGAGAGCCTCTGTCGGTCCCGGTAACTGAGGCCGCAGCTCTGGCATCATGCACTGCAGGCATCACGCACTCAGCCGTAACTGCCAGACTCTGCTCCTCCACTCGGGCCCCTGTCTTTTCCTTTTTAAAATCTTTCTTCATTTATTTGGCCGTGTCGGATCTTAGTTGCGGCACGGGGACCTTCGTGGCCGTGTGCATCCTTCCTGGAGGGGCACAGACCTCTAGCTGCCGAGCACAGACTCTCAAGTACAAACCCAGTGGTTGTGGAGCATGGGCTTAGCTGCCCCTTGGCATGTGGGATCTTAGTTCCCCAACCAGGGATCGAACGCGCATTCCCTGCCTTGCAAGGAGGCGTCCTAACCACTGGACCACCGGGTAAGTGCCCCGGCTCCTGTCTTAACAGGTTTCTCCTCTTTTCTTAAAAAACCGTCTCACTGCCTTTACCAAACCTTTCTTCCCTGTCAAGGGTCTTCATTCACCGCCAAGACAACCCACCTGGCCTTCCAAGGAAAATAGCTCTATTCCCAGCTCAGTGGGGAGAAGTTATGGAAAAGGAGACCTCAGCCTCAGTTCCCCAAACTGGGTCAGCTGAGTTGCGTGTGACACTTGGGCACATGCTTGCTCAGCTGCCTCAGTCGCGTCTGACTCTGGCCCCACGGCCGGCAGCCCCCCGGGCTCCTCCGCCTGTGGGATTTTCCCAGCAAGAATACTGACGGGGTTGCCATTTCCTCCTCCAGGGGATCTTCCTGAGCAGGGATGGAACCCAGGTCTCCAGAATCTCTAAAGCTGTAGGCGGATTCTTTACCACTGAGCCATCAGGGAAGCGCGTATAACACTGAAGAATAAGTTACTGTTCAGAGGGGGAAGTACAAACTCTGCTGCTGCTGCTGCTGCTGCTAAGTCGCTTCAGTCGTGTCCGACTCTGTGCGACCCCACAGATGGCAGCCCATTGGGCTCTGCCATCCCTGGGATTCTCCAGGCAAGAACACTGGAGTGGGTTGCCATTTCCTTCTCCAGTGCATGAAAGTAAAAAGTGAAAAGGAAGTCGCTCAGTCGTGTCTGACTCAGCGACCCCATGGACTGCAGCCTACCAGGCTCCTCCGTCTAACACTGTTCAAAATAGAGTAACATCTGTCCAGGGCCACTATCAGGTCTCATTCAGACACCCAAGGACTGGAAAATTGCTGAAGACAAGAGGTTACAGATTCCCAGAAAACCCACATCTTACAGAGAGCAGCCCGTCCGGATGCTGCTGGAGACCAGAATAGACGTGAGCGCTTCCCCTGTTTCCTGCATTTTGCCCCTTAAACTCCATAAAAGACTCAATCCCTCGCCTCCAAGGCCAGAGCCACTCTATGCATCTGCCCCTTTCCTCCCTGGAAAAGTGAATAAAAACTTTCTTTCTTCTCTTGTTAACACTTCTGTGAATTCTTTCACAACCCACATGGGTTCACCTAACAGTTAAAATGGTGCACGAGGACTTCTGGTCTGCTGGTTAAGAATCTACCTGCCAGTCACATCGAGCAGCTTCAGCTACATGCAACAGATTCTGATAAATTCTGTTTTCATTTTTATTGTTACAGATATTTTCAAATCTTCCTGGTTATGGCTTCTTAGATAGACCTATCGTTTAAAAGTGGACATTTAAATTCCAAATACATGGGGTTTTTAAAGTATCTTTGGTAGTAACTTCTCATTTTGATATTAATTTCTCATTTAAATGCTTTCTTCTCTGCAATCATCCTTTATTTTTTCAGTCATGACTTTATTGAGGCTTTCAATGGCTAAGTTAAAGTTCTCTCTCAGTAAACTTCACATTGCACTTGAAAACAAGTGAGTTATTTTTGAATATCTTTGGATGTTAATTTCTAACATAATGCTACAGTGATAAGAGAACAGACTATGATTTCAGATGAGACCGGGCGTGTCCAGGGTGGTATGGTTGTAGACAGACTGTATGATTTCAATGCCTTTGGCCAATGAAATTCTTGCACCTTTGTTTTTTATGTCCCTGGATATGTTCTGATGTCTCCTAGTTTATAGTCTATGGGAACGTGAATAGAATTGTTATTCTACTGTTGTGTGAAAATTGTATAAATCTTAATCTACTCTAGCCTTCTACTTTTCTGTCTGTTCATTGTTTCTTCTTGTGAGTTTGATATTGAAAGTATTAGTTGCTCCGTTGTGTCTAGCTCTTTATGACCCTATGGACTGCAGCCCACCAGGCTCCTCTGTCCATGGAATTCTCCAGGCAAGAATACTGGAGTGGATAGCCATTCTCTTCTCCAAGCATCTTCCTGACCCGGAGATCGAAGCTGGTCTCCTGCACTGTGGGTAGATTCTTTACCATCTGAACCACCAGGGAAACCCTCTAATTCCATTGAACTGGTGCACGGTGCTTTTCAGACCTACTCTATCTTTCTACTTTTCTATCTACTCATTCTATTTATTTTTGAGAGCTTGATATTGAAACTCCAACTAAAAGCTTGATTTACCTACTTAAAAGAGTAATTGTACTAGAGAACCCACCTGCCAATGCAGGGGACACGTGTTAGCTCCCCGGTCTGGGAGGGTCCCACATGCTCCCAGGCAGCTAAGCCCGTGCGCCACAACCACCGGGCCTGCGCGCTAGGGCTTGTGAGCCGCAGCTCCCGGAGCCAGCGCACCGAGAGCCTGTGCTCCGCCACAGAGAGGAACCGCTGCAGTGAGAGGCCTGCGCCTCGACCAGAGAGGGCCCCGCTCGCGGCAACAGGGGAAGCCCTCGAGCAGTGACGACGAGACAGCACAGCCGAAAATAAATACACAAAAATTTAAAAATCAACTCCTTATTAGAGAAGACGGTGAAAGATGTGTGTGTTTTGACACAATAAAATAATTTTAAAAAGTGAATTGATAATAAAGTTTCGTATATTTTAGAAAATATTTATTTGTTTGGCTGCACCGGGTCTTAGCTGTGGCACACGGGAGCAATCTCTGTTGCGGCATGCGTCTAGTTTCCTGAGCAGGGATAGAACCCAGGCCCCTCCCTCGGGACTGCAGAATCTTAGCGGGCAGTCCACAGGCGATGGTCATAGCCCTTCATTTTTTTTTTTTTACAAGGAAGGCAAGGCTAACACATACTAGGCTAACACATGGATCAACCTGGAGGACTTTAAACTGAGTGAAATAAATCATCACTAAAGAACAAATACTGTTTGGTTCCACTTACACGAAGTTCCTAGAATACTCAATTCATGGAGATAGAAAAGAGAAGTGGGGTTGGCCGGGGCTGGGGGAGGGAGCGTGGGGGTCAGCATGGAGACAGAGCTTCAGTTTTGCAAGAGAGGAGTTTGGAGGGGATGATGGTGGTGGTTGCCCAAAAATGTGTATTAGTTAATGCTGCTCAACTGTACACTTAAAAATGATTGAAATGGAAATTTTGTGTTGTATATATTTTACCACAATTTGTTTTAAAAAGAAAGAAATCACAGCTATAAGTAATTTCTCTTTAATGACATTAAAAAAGCCAACCTAAACAAAAGTGCACTCTTCCTGACAGCGGTGATGGGGTGGGAGTGTGCTGGTGGCGTGGTCCGCTGTGAGCACAGGATTCGCGAGGCCTTTGCTCCCTCCCAGAGTTGACCCAAGACACCAGGGGAACATCCGTGGGCTAATTAATGGACCTGCCATTAGAAGGGAGCCCTGGTCGGGGAAACTCAGGAAATTCTACAGAGTTGCAGAGGAAGTTTCTCAGGCTGTCATCCAACTTCCCGCCTTTAATTTCTTTTGTTTGATAGAGAATGACTAAGAAAGCTGGTGACTCAGAAGCCTTGGAGAGGCTGTCTGCCGAGCTGGACGGATCGAGGGAGTGAGATGGGTCGGTGGAAGAAGAAAGCAAGAGAGGAAAGAGAAGAAGCAGACAGAAGACTCAAAGGTCAGCCCCAAAACAGACGATGGAAGAGCCTGACCTGGCTCCGCAGGCATCGAGCCCCCCAGAGCGCTGCTGCTCCTCCGCAGGAAGCTCTGAAGGTGCCGGGTCACTCTTGCCTTTTCCATCCGGCAGAAAGGCGTGGCTGTCTCTCCCTTCTTTGGGCGCTCACTCCTTTGTTCCTCATCCATCCCTTCCTTCAGTGTTTATTGCTCGAGGCTGTCACGCTGAGGGTTTGGGGGGATCCGGCAGACTGATGTGGCCCCTCCTTGCCAAGCCTGGAGGACTGCACCTGGCACGGGGCTGCAGACTTGTTGACATTCGGCTGCCACGGGGGTGGGATGGAGCCGAATGGGGGGCAGGAATGGTGCCCACACAGAGTCTGTCAGCCAAGAGGCCTCCCTCTCGTGAGATGTGCCTCACCGTGGATTTCACGTGAAGCTCTGGAGCAACAGAGGTTCCAAGAGGCTGAGTCACTTGCCCAGCAAGTGAGGGGGTCAGTGTTCCAGTCCAGACAACCAGAACTGGGCACGGGGCTGTGCCCCCGGCTCTGGGGCACAGGAGTGAGAGAAGAGGAGCAGGGGGAGGCGTGGGGCTGGGTGTGTCTGCTTTGTGGGGGACCCACACGTGTGTTCCCAGAGCCCCGCTTGAGTCTGCATCCAGGGAAGCTCGCTGGATGGCTTTGAGTGGGGGAGTGGGGCTGGACTGCCCTATTAATTAAGGCTCTGGTCTTGGGGGGCGTTTGGGGAAAGGCTGGGGTTATTTTGGAGGAGCTGGTGCTTTTATAAGCTAGAGAGAATTCTCGTGAAGAGAAAAGCCTTCCATGGTTTTCCAGGTTTTCCGTGTGGGCAGTGGGAAGTTGCAGAATTGCAGTGGGGGCCCAGGGTCTTGGGGATAGGGCGCCCCCCCCACCCCGGTGTTATGTCTCTGATATCTGGACGGTGACCAGCATCGTCCCCTAAGGGACAAGGATTTTTCAGTCGACTCACAGGAGATGGGATCTCGGAGGGGATCTCCAGGGTCCTCACTAGCCTGGTGGCGTTGGGGCACTTTTGCCAGGATGGTCACTGTGCCAGGGTCATTTCCCTTTCTTTCCCAACTGTGGTGGCCCATGTGTGGCTGGTGGGGAAACCGGGAGATGGTCAGGTGGTCCAGGGCAGCTGAGCTGCCCTCAGGTTCCCTGCCAGCGGAGGGCATGGTGGGCGCTGGCCAGGCCCCACTGCCTTCACCCAATCGCTTGGGCATGTGTGGAGACAGCAGGGGCCACCACCCCATGTCTGACCTTCGTTGGCCTCACCCCGTCCCCGCCAGTATTCCTGCTGACAGATAACATCAACACAGCCACGTTCATCGGAAGCCTGAGGGACCTCAGGACTTTGTAAGGGTGGCTGGCCTTTTTGGGGAGGGGGATTGATGCTCCCACCCAGAGGGGAGCCAGGGTGGTGTAGGATCAACAGGGGTTTCCTCTCTGAGGTTTGGAAGGGGGTTCGTGCGAGCTCCAGGAGAGGGCTGTCCCATGGAGACACAGTGTGAACCACAGACGGGAAGCTTTAATAGTCACGGGAGCAAATAAAAACAGAAATAGGCGAAATTATTTTATTGATTTGTTTTATTAGGCTAAAGTAGTATTTCAGCATGCTTCAACTTCAATCAGCATTATCACTATTAAGGTGTTTTAGAGATTTCCCTGGTGGACCAGGGGTTAAGCCTCTGCCCTTTCCCATGCAGTGCGCCTGGGTTCCGTCCCTGTCTGGGGAACTAAGATCCCATATACTGCGAAGCACGGCCATTCAAACAAACAAACAAAGCCTTGTGGGATATTTTACATTCCTTCTTTCCTCTCCAGTCTGTGGAAACTGATGTGGGTTTCGCACGGAGAGCACAGCCCAGTTTGGACAGTGCAGGTGCCCGGTGGCCACGTGTGGCTCGTGGCTGCTCACTGGACAAGGCCTCTCTGGAAAGAAGGGTGGTGATGCCGGGGTGGCTCACGTCGCAGAGACTCCAGGGGCTAGATTTCCTGTTTTCAAATCTAAACTAATTCATTATGATAAAGGAGCTAAGCTTGGGAAGGAGGGGGACGGATTGAGAGAGTAGCATTAGCATAGGTACACTACCTTGCGTGTAAAATAGACGCTGATGGGAAGCTGCTGCAGGGCGGGGAGCCCGGCCTGGCGCTCGATGATGACCTAGGCAGGTGGGGTGGGGGCGTGGGCCGGAGGCTCGAGACTGATTCACGTTTTAGGGCAAAACCTAACACAGCAGTGTAAAGCAATCGTCCTCCAATAAAAAGTTACTTAATAAAAGAAAAACGGAGCTATTTACTAGGAGTACGTAGGGACTCTTCACCCCTGCCAACGTAGTCAAATATAATCAGAGGCTGTCCTGATCCAATAGGCCCTGGTTCAGAGTTTTTCGTAATTACGATGTACACTCACCTGCTTTCACTGAGAGCCCCAACAAAACAGTGGTTTGAGCAAGATAAAATTTACATTTCTTTTTGGGCTTGCCGGTGGCTCAGTGATTAAAGGATCTGCCTGTCAGTGCAAGAGACTCAGATGCTGGTTTGATCACTGGGTCAGGAAGATCCTTTGGAGGAGGGCTGGCAATCCCCTCCAGTGTTCTTGCCTGGAGAATCCCATGGAGAGAGGAGCCTGGTAGTCTACAGTCTGCAGGGTCACAAAGAGCTGGACATGACTGAAGCGACTTAGCACACACACACACCAGTGCTCCATAGAGCTCAGTTCAGTTCAGTTCAGTCGCTCAGTCTTGTCTGACTCTTTGTGACCCCAAGGACGGCAGCACGCCAGGCTCCCCTGTCCATCACCAACTCCTGGAACTTGCTCTAACTCGTGTCCATCAAGTCGGTGATACCATGCAACCATCTCATCCTCTGTCATCCCCTTCTCCTCCTGCCTTCAATCTTTCCCAGCATCAGGGGCTTTTCCAAAGAGTCAGTTTTTCATATCAGGTGGCCAGAGTAGTGGAGTTTCAGCTTCAGCATCAGTCCTTCCAGTGAATATTCAGGACTGATCTCCTTTAGGATGGACTGGTTGGATCTCCTTGCAGTCCAAGGGACTTTCAAGAGTCTTCTCCAGCACCACAGTGCAAAAGCATCAATTCTTCGGTGCTCAGCTTTCTTCACAGTCCAACTCTCACATCCGTACATGACAACTGGAAAAACCATAGCTTTGACTAGAAAGACCTTTGTCGGCAAAGCAATGTCTCTGCTTTTTAATGTGCTGTCTAGGTTGGCCACAGCTCAGGGACCCTAGGGCTCAGGGACCCAGACTTTTCCCCCGTAGTCTGCTGCAAACTGCTACAAGGTGGGGCTCCTGTCTCGTGGCTCAGGGTGGCTGCCCTGCTCCTGTTTTCACATGTGCATCCAGTGGTCAGGAAGGAGGACTGGGGAAGGGAAGAACATGCCTGTGCCCTTGACAATGGAAAGGCCCAAGACCCAACTTGAAATACAGCTCCCTTCCCCCTTGGAAATTCAGAAGTTAAAGTGAATGCCCTTTCAGGTTAAAGTCTCTGAGAACAGATGCTGAAGTGTTCAGGTGCCTTTGAATCGCCCTCCTCCCACCGCTACTCGTTTGTCTCCGAGTCTTACCAGAAGCTGCCTCCTGGGGCTGCAGGCTGGGCTGTGTCGCTGAGGACCTTTGGGATCCAAAGCGGATTTCTGCCCTTCTGGTCTCTCCCTGCCTGGAGGGGTCCTTGGACCATCCCTTCCCTGCCTGACACCCACAGCGTTTAGGAAATAAGGTCATCCCTAGCCCCTAAGTGCTTTGTCCTGGAACTTCGAGGTGTCCTCCTTTTCCCTTCCAGCATTTCCAAAGCCTCTTCATTTCATTTTTTTCTCTAAGCTGATTCTTGGCGTCTTCGTGCTTACTGAGGGTGAACTGAGAGGCAGCATGCCCGCCACCTTCATCATGAGCTGCTGCCCCCGACCCTGCGTACTGAGACACTGAGGCCTTTGAGGCCGTCAGCTGCTGGACCATCCAGATGCTCCTGGGCCCTGGGTGGCTACCCACCGGGGGATGCTTCCCCCGTGCCACGTCAAAGCCTCTCTGGCCCTCTGGGTCCCCAGTCCAGGATGTGGCACCTGTGGGCCCCAGCAGGACAGTGGGTGACCCTTCTTGTCCATACCGCCCAGGCTGGCCCATGCCGGTGAGCGGTCCTGCCCCATCCCTGTTATCTGAGGGCTTCCCAGCCTGTGCCCCCATTACACAACCCTTAGTCCTGGAAAGAGCCACCCCCTGGGCCACATAACGGGTCTGGGTGCCTGCTTGGGTGAAGTGGTCTCTGCGAACAGCCCAGGGTGGCCGGGTCACAGATGGTACTGGGGCTCCCGAGAATGGGGTGCTTAGATAAGGAGGGGCAGGGAGGGTAGTGGGCAGAGGTCAGAATGGAGATGAGGGGACCACAAGGAGGCCACCCCGTGTCCAAGGGCTCAAGCGGGCACCAGCCCCGGGGTGAGGGGCCTCTCCTGTCCATCTACCTATCCATCACTGAGCTGGCCTGATGTGGCCAAGGTCACTCTTTTTCTCTGAACTTTTGGGGAGAAGACCAAGCACCTCATCTCGGAGGCTTTGCCTCCAGCTGCTGCTCAGGCCTGAGTTGCTTCCTTGTCTGGAGAAGGGGCTGAACCTGGGGAGCCCCCGGCGCCCAGGGTGGGGAATGGAAGGCGCAAGCCGCCCCACCCTGCCCCTCCTGGGATGGTCTGTGGCAGCTGCCTCTCTGTCTGTCTGTCTCTATCCTCTGTCATTTGTCTGTCCGGGATGGTCTGTGGCAGCTGCATCTCTGTCTGTCTGTCTGTCTCTGTCTTCTGTCGTTTGTCCGGGATGGTCTGTGGCAGCTGCCTCTCTGTCTGTCTGTCTCTATCATCTGTCGTTTGTCTGTCCGGGATGGTCTGTGGCAGCTGCATCTCTGTCTATCTGTCTCTGTCTTCTGTCATCCATCCATTACCGATCCATCATCTATCGCCTCCCTACCGTCTGTGTTTCTGTCTCCTATCTGTCTTCCGTCTGCATCTATCATCTGTTTCTTATCTGTGTATCTGTCGATCGTCTCTCTCACTGCTTGTCCCGTATGTGGAAGGAGGCGGGGCTGGTCGCTCTTGGAGACCGTTGAGGAGCAGGTCTCCAGTGCAGTTCCGGGCCCAGCACCGCCTGCACCACCTTGAAACCTGGCAGCAAAGCAGGCTCCCTACCTGGGCGTGAGTGGCCCCAGGGCGTCCTGATGTGCATTAATGCAGAGAACCCCTGTGCTGGAGTATCTGCTCCCAGCTCTGGGGAACTCCCTCCTGGATGCGGGGTTAACCACCCTGTCCTGGCAGGATGCTGATAACCATTCAGTCATCTGACAGAGACTCAGATCTTGATCCTCCCTGGAGCGTAGAGGCTCACAGATGTCATGCCAGGCTCTGAAGGGGACCACATGCAAGGTTTACCCGGAAAAACCCTGTGCCCTTCTGCTCCTGTCTGGCCTCTAGACCTGGTCCCCAAAGGCTCTTCAAACTGGCCGCCTCATCTCATTGCTGGTTCCTCCGACAGATGGGCGAGTTCATCAAGGCACCCCCAGGCAAATGAGGTCACCCCTAGGAGCCCCACAGCAGCCCCCAGCCCCCTCACCTGCCGCCCCCTCCTGCAGCCCCCCCCTGAGCCACTGGCCTCGGGTTCCCTTCTTCCAGGATTCTCACAGCTGGTCTTGGAGGGCCGCTTCCTGGAAGCCTGTCGGAGCATCTCATCCTCAGCAGAGGAAGGGCCGGACCATGGCTCCCAGTACCAGGTCGTGGCCCAGGGCGTGTGGCAGGTCGTCCAGGAGGCACTGGAGGGCGGCGGAGGCAGCCGGGAGCTGCAGAGGAAGCTCAGGTCAGTGGCGGCCGCAATGGAGTGGGCCCGGGGCGCCTCCCGGGAGCTGGGTGGTGACCTGGCCTCCTGGGACTGCCAGCTGCAGACACGGCTGAGGAATGACGCCGAGAACCGGGTGCCCCCGAGCCCCAGAGACCGAGTGCCCCCGAACCCGAGGGACCAGCTGGGCAGGTACCTGGTGGAGCTGGCCGAGGTCATGGATTGTGGCCTGGGCCCCCAGAGGGCAGGCTGGCTGGGAGCCCGCCTCTCGGCGACCGACAGAGTGCTTCCAGGAGGTGCTCCTGGGCCGTCTCTCCGTGCTCCTGACCCGCAGCGGGGACCCGGGCAGCTGCCGGGAGCTCTACACCTGGGCCAGGAAGACCTTGTTTGGGCAGGTGGCGTGAGTCCGCCTCGGGGCCTTGGGGTCTTGGGCCAGGACAGCGCGCTGGCGTGAGGATCCTCAGGCCAGGGCTGCGGTCAGTGCAGGGCCCTTCAGTGCAGGGCCTCCCGGGGTGGGAGCAAACTCAGGGGACAGCCTGGGCACACTTGTGCGTGTCTGTGGGTGTGGGTGTCAGTGTGTTCCTGGTGCGGCATGGGTATGGGTGTGTGAGCCTGTCGGTGAGTGTATGGGGAGCTCACGTCACGAGCTCACGCTCAGGTATGACCGCGGAGACTTTAGTTCCCGTGCGTGGCCCCCAGCTGTCCTCTCCCTGAGCAAGGGGGGAGACTGGCCCGGAGTGCACCGCCTTCAGCTCTGAGCCAGCCCTCTCCTCTCCGCAGCCGGGCCTGTGCCCCTCACGGCTGCTTTCAGTCCAGCAGGAAGATGCCAAGGCCCGCCGCCACCAGGAAACTCCTGGACCCGCTGATGTGTCACCTGGATGTCCCAGGTGCAGAGCCGGCTGGTGGAGCTGATCCAGGTAACTGGCTTCCAGGAGCGTCCACCACTGAGCCTCCTTGTCCTGCATCTGGGGGTTGAGCGGGACCCCAAGTTCACCCCTAGGACGGATCCGGGCCCTTGACCGCTGCCCCGTGGGTCTGCGTCACAGGACATGTTACAAAACGGCCTGGGGGGACTCCACCCCGGGCCCCGTCACGGCCTTGACCTGCAGCGCAGTCCGGCTCCCCAAGCCCCAGTGAGCGACCCCAGAGCCTGGGAGGCTTAGCTGGGGAGTCGGTTGTCCCCGGAGGGCGCAGGCAGTTAATCCATGGCAGACACGGTGAGACTGTGGCCCATCGGGCTCCTCTGTCCATGGAGCTTTCCGGACAAGGATACTGGAGTGGGCTGCCGTTTCCTCCTCCAATTCACTCTCCTCTCGTTCGAACACGACGAGCACTTAAAGTGCCATCACAGCTTTCTCCCGCGACCAGTTTTTAAAAAGGTGGTTCGCTGTCATAAGCGAGACACAGGACACGTATACATTGAAACTGCAGTTTTCCTGTCACTGGTAGACATGCCCGGCCTTCTCCTCGGCGCGCACAGCCGTGCTGGCCTAACTCAAGGCTCCGTCCCCTTGAGGCACCCGGGTGAGAGCCTCCTGCTCTTGGAGTCTCTGCCTGAGAATCCGGGCCTTGTCGTTCTCTGTCTTCCACGCTTGTCCACTGAGCTGAGCTGAGCAAAGCTGCCAGGTGTCAGTTCAGACCCCCCAGGCAGGAGGAAAGGGTCCCGCTGCTGGGTCGCCACGCCACCCCCCACGCCGGCTGCCCTCCCCCGGGGCGGGTGCCAAGGGCTGGGGCGCCCTCTCCCTGCCCTCACCACCAGCCCTATAAGGTTCCTGCTGCTCTAGGGACGTGGGGGTGCAGGGGCGCGAGAGGGGGCAGGGCTAAGAGTGGAGAAGTACTGAGCGCTGAGCAGGCGTGGAGGAAAGTGTCCTCCGCCCAGGCCCCCGGTAAGCCGGCCCCACCTGGGCGCCCGTAGGCGCGTGTTCGGTCGTGAGGAAGCATGTGGCCCCTCCGCCTGCAGCGCCCTGGCCGTGCCCTGGCACGCGGCGTGGGAGGGGGCTTCCTCCTGAGCCTTTGTCCTCGCCTTGCGCCCGCCTGAGGGGCCACCCCAAGATTTTCAGCAGGGCACCAGCGGCCTGGGGATCCCCAGCCCAGCCAGGTCTGTGGTAGCCTCCGAGCTGTGGCCCAGGCCTTGTCTGTCCTGGCGTCCCATGTCCTCTTGACCCCCAGTCCGTTGGTATCTGGGCACCCTTGTCTGACCTGGTCACTGCAGGGACCCTGGGCTCTGAAGAGGGTAGCTGTTCATCCCCCCGCCCCCGACTGAGTGTTGATGGCGGAAGCGGTTGTCTTCTCTGGACCTAGGGGTGGGGCGGATCCGGAGGGTGTCAGGCCTCCCGTGATGGGTTGATGGATGTGGGCCGTGGAAGAAGAGCTTTACTCGGGAAACTGGGTCCCCCAGGTGGGGGCATTTCAGGCTGCTGGTTGGTGGGGATCCCTGGGCTGGTCGAAGACTTGCCCCTCGCTCCCGTCCCCAGCCTCAGTTGTAGGGGGCCTGGACCTGGCTGTGCCCCAGAGAGAACACAGGGATGGAAGTTGCTTTTATTGTGTTCTGAGCAGAAAGAGTTGGAAAAACAACTAGAAAATGTCCTGACCTGGGATCAGAAAGAGTGGGCCAGCTCTCCCTGCCAGGCGTTCCTCACAGTCTTCCAGGTATGCCCACCATGAGGGTCCCTGGCACCTTCCTGGGTGGCCAGCCTGGAGGAGGAGGGGCCTGGAAGGAGTGGGGTGCTGGGGGAGGGTGCGGACAGGAGGGGCTGAGTGGGGGAGGGGGGAGGCTGGCGCTGCTGGGCACTGGAGCAGGGGGCTGGTGCTGGGGGCATGTGGTGCCTGAGGCTAGGCAAGGAGCAGAGCAGGCCACACTCAGCCCCGGCCCGTCTCCTGGATGGTGGGGTCCCAGTGCTGGGGTGCAGGGTGTATCTTTTGGGAAGGAGCCTCTGCGGGAAACCTCTCATCTCATGAGGACCCACTCCTGGGTCTCACTTAGGACCTGGAAGAGATAGGTGTCTGGGGAGGGTGGGGCTTCAGTGGGGAGGGCCCTGAGGCTCCAGGAGACATTGTGCAGTCTACCTGGTGTAAAACGTTTGGTCCATGAGCATGAGTGTGAACATGTGTGTGCATGTATATGAATGTGTGCACATGCGTGTACATATGTATATGTGTGTGTGCCTGTGTATGTATAAGCACATGGAGGTGTATATACATGTGTATATGCATGTGTGAGCATGTGTGTGCACACGCATTTCTGTAAGCATGTGTGTGTGTGCCTCTGTGTGTGTGCCTGTATATATATGTAAGTGTGTGTTTGTATGTGTGTGCGTGCATGTGTTTGGCTTTCTTCGCAGGGGTGAGTTGGTGTTTCTGTTGATTCTTTGGACTGCTGGGGCTGGAGAGAGAGAAGATGATGAGACACTCAGCATCCTCAATGCCTTTGCGCAGAGACGCCCTGCTGAGAGCATCAGGAGGGAGTTGGGCTGGGGCATGGGCTCGGGGAGAGTTGGCAGCTCCTGTTGAGGAGGCTGGTGCAGCCTCAGGGTATATGTCAAATGGGAGAAACTCCAGGTGTGAGGCTGCAGGCAGGACCCAGTCTGGGTGCAAGTGGGGAGGCCTGAGGACACGGGGAGCCTGGTGGGAGGGGTCTGCCCCTTGCCATCTGCAGGCTTGGGAGGGGGCAAGGTGGGGGACAGCTGGGACAGGCGCAGTGTCGGGGGGCCGCATCCTCCCAGCGGTCTGTTCCTGTCCCCTGAGAGTCCACTTGCTTTGACCAACAGCTGTTGAAAGAAACCATAGATTCGGTGCAAGACATCGGGCCACCTGTCACCAGCCGGGTTCAAGCCATGGTTCTGAACACATTTGCAGAGTTTCTGAAAAGGTAAGTGAAAAGGCAGCGTTGCCCAGGTGGGGAGGCCTGGCCTGCGTTCAGCTAACCCATGTCAGAGTGCTCACCTCGCCACCAGCCGCCAGGCCAGGGCCAGTTCACAAAATGCCGGGGGAGGGCTGGTTGGCTCCGGATGTCCCCCGTCCTGCCCGCTCCGCGTCTCGTCCTGGCTCTGGAGGCAGCCCTGTGTGACCGCGGAAACGTCCAGCCTGGAGGCCCCGGCCTGGCAGCTGTCCAGCTAATTCTAAGGGGGCATGAGGTTTAAATTGTATTTAATTTTAACTAAGTGACCTTTGAACAGTGTGTGGGGCGTGGGGCTCTTGGCTCTCTGTTGCACAGCAGGGCGAACCTGGCATTTGGTTCCCATCCTAGATTTTGTTACATGGATTTTGAGGGTTTTTTGTTTGTTTCACCTTCTTTTTTGGCCAAATACGGCTTGTGGAATGTTGTTCCCCAACCGAGGATTGAACGGCTGCCTCAGAGCAGTAGAATCTCAGAGTCCCAACCACCAGACCGCCAGGGAACTGCCATCGAGCTTTAAAAACCGTGATAAAGCACCGCTTCTCTCGGTTACTAGATTTCAGGGTGCTCCTTTAAACCTGCGGCTGCGCTGAGAGCCTCCCTCCCCGCTCTGGTTTTCCCGGCAGGACTTGCTGTCGGTCTCCTGGTCCACACCCAGCTCTGCCCCAGCCCTGGATTTGGGGGGGGCGGTCTCCCTCTCTCCAGCTTTTTCTCTGTCTTCTTGTATTGTGCTGAATGGAGCTGCTCAGTCTCCAGAGAGAAATGGAAGGGCTTGGTTTTTCCTGGCAGCTAGCTAGAGGATGAGGGAAGGCGATGGCACCCCACTCCAGTGCTCTTGCCTGGAGAATCCCAGGGACCGGGGAGCCTGGTGGGCTGCAGTCCCTGGGGTCGCGAAGAGTCGGACACGACTGAGCGACTTCACTTTCACTTTTCACTTTCATGCTTTGGAGAAGGAAATGGCAACCCACTCCAGTGTTCTTGCCTGGAAAATCCCAGGGATGGGGGAGCCTGGTGGGCTGCCGTCTGTGGGGTCGCACAGAGTCGGACACGACTGAAGCGACTTAGCAGCAGCAGCAGCCCTCTCTCCCAGGGGGCTCAGGTGAGGGCGGCTGTGGCCAGGGCTGCCCAGACTTAGTGAGAAGCAAGTTTGGGGCACAGCACTGGGTACCGGAGCGTCACGGGGCCCCCTTTTCCGGGATTTCCAGGGTGGCTGTGTTCACCTTCAGAGGGTCTCTGAAGGGCCTGGTACCAGGCAGGTTACTCATGAGAGGCCAGAGATGTGAATTTTTAGGTGAAATCAGCCAGGTTTTAAATGTTTAGCCACCACTGTGGCTAGTTTGAGATGGTGGTTGATTTGTGTTCTAGGAATGTAAAGGCGGCCCTTGTTTCCTGCCTTGGGGGAGCAGGGGTATGCATGCCTCTCCTGACTCCTCTCTCCCCACTCTGCTGGGGGGTTGCAATGGCCCAGGCAGGGTGTGGGGTGCCCTCCCCTCCCTGTGGGCACTCCAGACACCCCCAGGAGGCCTTGTTTCCTCCCTCTTCCTTCCCCTGAGAGCACGTTAGCTGTGATTCCAGACCACAGGAGAAACCCAGTCCCGTCCGGTTCTAGAAGCATTTACCGCAAAGGGCCGGGACAGCATTACAGGAAAAGATTCTTGGGAACCGTCTGCTCCAGCGCCTGGCACAGAGCCGGCCCCAGTTGTCCACACGTAGACCATGAGCACCCACACCCGCTGTTTCACGGAAGAAGCAGCAGTTAGGCTGAGAAGGGGGACGGCTCACACCGCTGGATGGGGCTGACCCGCGGGGCAGCGCCTGCATCTCCGCCTTCACACGCAGATACCGGGGTGAGGGTGCCCCCCACTTCCTCCAGCAGCGGGCCGGTGCCGGACCCTCCCCCCAGCTGCACGTGCTGCAGAACTGCTGCGTCCTCAGGTGGCTCCCGGTGTGACCCGGGCGTGGGCGGGGCGGGCAGCCTCGGACCCGGTGGGCCGCTCTGCATGGATGGCAGACTGGGTGCCTGTGTGAGAGTGGGGGATGACACCGCCCCCTGCCGCGACCTGGATACACAGTTGCAGGATTCCATATAGGAAACGCCAGATGCCAGGAACACTGGCTGCCGCTGGAAGGAGTTTTTCTCTTGTACCTTTTACATTTCATGCTATGAGAATATAACACTTATTCTGTACATAATAAGAGTGGGGATAAAGTAGACAACCAGGCACAGAAGTGAGTCTGCCTGCCTGAGGGCACACAGAGGGTCAGCGGCAAGGGGGCGCGCACGGCTCAGGGCTGCGGCTGGGCCCGCAGGGCTCCCGGCCAGGCCCCATGGGCCCTTTGGGTTTCCTCCAACAGGAAAACGTGGCAGGATCTGGGCCAGGCCCACACTCCCCTGGCGGACTTGGTGCTGTGCACCATCAACGCCATTGAGGACCAGAGCCAGGACGCCCTCGTGTCTGGGGTCAGAAGCCTGTGCCAGGTGAGGTACCCCCAACTCCGGCCCTTGCAGGGGCCTCTGCTGCTCCCAGTGGTGTGGCCAGAGGGTGCCTCTGTCCCCGGGCTCTCTCCAGCCAGGGCAATGACAGGGATACAGCAAAGCCCAGGCGCAGCTAGCTCCGAGTTGCCTGCGTCCAGCCTCCGCCCTGCCCGGGCCTGGGCCTTGGTCTGCAGTGGGAGAAGGACGGCTCAGCTTCCTGTCAGCCAGAGACGGGCCCCGTGCGGCTGGGGGCGCTAGGGCTGGCCTTGCCTCCGCTCAGGAGGCCCGGCTCCACCCTCACAGAGGGCACCCGCCGGGGCAGGGGCCACGCTTGCAGTCCTCTGTCCGCAGGCAGACCCGCTCTGTCTACCTGTGGAGCCACCTGTCCTGCCAGGCCAGTGGAGGCCTGACGCCCTGCCCCCTGCCCCGATCCCGCTCTGCCCCGCGTGCCTGCCAGGCAGGTGAAGCCCCTCCGCGGTGTCCCCAGGGTCTCCGTGCCTCCCCCAGGCACTGGCTGCCTCCAGGGTAGGGCCTCGCCCAGAGTCCAGGGGTCTCAGGAGGTGCCAAGGGCTGGGCCCAGGAGCTGAAGCCTTGAAGGGCACGGTGGCCTCCCGGATGTGGAAGCCACGGGGTCCAGGGCCTTCTGAGGTGGTCACCATTGGATTTTCCAGAGATATGAGCACCTGGCTCAGCGAGACACGGAAAGATCCAGAGCTGGAGTGACCTGGAGAGGTCACCTCCCAGGGCACCAAGGCCGATGAGAACACTGCCGGGCCCTCGCCCCAAGCTGTGGCAGGCATTGCTAATCGAGCCCCACGTTCTGCTCTGGGGGCAGATGGACCCCAGTGTCTGCTCAGAGCTCCCGGCAGTCCCAGCCAGTTGGCAGGACTTGGCTGAGTTTTACAGACGATGCTGACGAGGCTGCATCGTGCAGATGGGGTGTTGGAGGTCCCCCGGCTGCACGTCTGGTCTGGTGTTCCCCTGAGAAGTGAGCGGCCAGGGCTCACCTCAGGGTGGGTCTAGCTGGGACCCCTGCCGCAGGTCTCTGGAGCTGAGACTAGCGGGGGAAGCCTCCCTGAGACCTCGTGCCATGCTGTGGTTTGCTGGGGACCCAGAGGAGAGTGAGGGACTCCAGGAAGACTCGGGAGGGCTCTGGGGAGGACGCAGCATCAAGGGTTGCAGATGGACTCTGGGAGGCTTCCAGGAGTCGGCAGGAGAAGGTGGACGGAGCTTGGGGGCAGACAGTGGGCAAGCATCTGGCTCCTGGGATGCAGGCCCTTCTGGTCCAGGGCTGGGAGCAGGGCTGGGAGCAGGGCTGGGGAGGTGGGGCTTGCAGGGCTGGAGGACAGAAAGGGCAAGGACGGGAGACAGGCTGGGCTCAGGCCTCAGTCACTGTGACGCTCCTGTGCTCAGAGCCTACTGGGGCATCACTTCGGGAGGGAAGACGAGGAGCTGGCCCACGCTCTGCGATCCCTCCGGCGGGACCTGGAGCGCTACCCCGGCCTGCTTCCTCCTCCCACGTACAAGGTAGGAAGGAGCAGAAGGGGGCTCCCGGGGGGTCAGCTCTGCGTGGCTGCTGGCATCCCCCCTGCCAACAGGGCGGCCCACGGCCAGAGACAGGCGGGGCTGCGCGGCCCTGGTCATCAGTCTGGCTCTTGGTCTCCCGGGGGAGGTGAGGGGCCAGCTGGCGGTCACCCCGGGAAGGAGTGGCTTTGTCATGGAAGCCCAGTGGTCAGGGGTTAGGCCTGCAGAGTTGGGGGCAAGGCCCCACAGACCCAGACAGCTAGAGGGGCTTTCTGGACCACTCTGCTGCCCCCTCCCGCAAGGCTGAGCCCCTGAGGCCACGAGACCTTGTCCTGAGACAGCTTCTCTCCAGCCTTTGCATCCTCTTTCTTTTGGCGGGGGGGCAGAGCCTTGTGCAAAGTCTGTACAGAGCGGTCTTCACTGAGTACCTCCAGGCCTTGGTCACCCATCTCAAGAAGCTGAAGCCCCGGAAGTGGGAAGACCAGCGGGGTCAGGTGGAAACAGACGTCCGGGAGCTGCGTGAGACTTTCGGGAGGCAGGAGGTGAGTCTGGGACCCTCGGGGGGCTTCCAAGGGGCCGCCTTCACCTTCCCGGCGTGTCTCTCTTCTCCCCTGACTGTCCTGGAGCCGGCCGTGCCCTCCCGCCCCGCCGGGCCTGTCTGTGCCAGGCCAGTCTCTCAGGGCGGCCCTGGGAGCCCTGGGCAGAGGGGAGGCAGGGCCTGGGGGGGCAGCCTGGGGGGCTCAGGAGGTGACACGGGCGTGGAGGACCCTGCTCTCCCCGGCAGGGCCGGCCTGGGGGCCTGTGCGGCGACCCCGGGTGAGGCCTGCGCTGGGTGANCAGGGCGGCCCTGGGAGCCCTGGGCAGAGGGGAGGCAGGGCCTGGGGGGGCAGCCTGGGGGGCTCAGGAGGTGACACGGGCGTGGAGGACCCTGCTCTCCCCGGCAGGGCCGGCCTGGGGGCCTGTGCGGCGACCCCGGGTGAGGCTTGAGCTGGGTGAGGCTGGGAGCTCCTGTCTGCAGGGCCTCGGTGACGGAGCCCCTGGCCTGGAGGCCTTCATGGAGGTCTTCCAGCTCAGCGGGGAGCGGGGCAGCCCGTGTCTGGATGAATGGCTGGTCTCCTTCAGGGACAGGTTCCCAGACTACGTGAGGTGAGAGGCAGAAGAGGGCAGGTGGAGGGGGGAGCCTGCAGGGGCCCAGCCTGGGGCCTGGGCTGGGGAGGGCTGAGCCAAGGGCGCTGGCATGTGAAGCGTGGGTAGGAAGGGCATGAGGGGTGTGACCGGTGAGTATGAAGGGTGAGATGCAGAGACTGGGAGGCCTGGGCCGGAAGCGCACATCTCAGCGCCTCCTGTCCTCAGGAGGGAATCCAAGGCCAGAGAAGGGCAAGGACTTGCCCAGGGTGCCCTGCGGGCTGGTGCAGGCCCCTCACCGGTCTCTCCGCCTCCCGACACTGAGATCCACCCGGCTGGACCCTGGGAGCGGCCCCGTCCCGATCCCTTCCTGGTGTCCCATGCTCCTGGGTAGGCTGTCTAAGCGTCCTGGGCGTCATGGTTGGTGGTGGTGGCGGGGTCTGGGGACTTGGGGAACCGCCTGCGGTCCCAGCTGCCCCGGAAGACGTTGCTCTGGACTCCACTGCCGTCCTCCTTTGCGCGCCCACGGGTGCACAGAGCCCCTCTTCCCGGTGCTCGGCACACAGGGCCCGCCCGAGGAGCCTGAGCTCAGGGGCTGCTGCCCTTGCTCCTGGGGCTTCCTCGCGACTTTCACAAGGTGACCCGGGGTGTGAGGGCTCCAGGGCCTTCTCCAGGGACGCTGGTAGGTCAGGATCCAGCCCTGGGCGGAGTGGCGGGGGCACAGGCTTGGAGGTCTTGGAGGAAACCAGGCTGAGGGGCTGGGCTGGAGGGAGGGCCCAATGGCTTGAAGCAGACACTGCACGCCCGCCTGCAGGCAGCTCCCCAGGCCCTGAGCCAGTGGTTCCTGAATATTTTGGTGGCAAGACTCTTACTCTGAACAATTATTGAACTGAAGAACTGTAGCTTATGTGGTTATATCGACTGATAGTTCCATTATTTGAAATTAAAACTGAGAAACATTAATTGATTTATATAAGGTGTTTGGAAAAAATAATAGAAATTCACTGGAATGCCCTTCCCCCCTGCTGAAATTCTCCCCCCTCTCCGTCTGGCTCCCAGACAAGCCCCCACCAGTCTATTCTCTTCGCTTCCCGTCCTGAGATGCCGTCACCATTGTCTTAGCCGAGAGCTGTCCTGCCTGTTCCCTGGCAAACATCTTCATGGAGGAGGACCAGCCTCATGTCTGGAGGACCAGACAGACGTTTGTCCTCATCTCCTCAGTGCCTGCTGTCTGCCCCAAGTGGAGGTGGAAGTGAGCTCTCATTCCAGGGAGCCGCTCCCCCTGGGGCTCTGGACGTCGTGTGGCTCTGGGACCTGGTTAAGGCGGAGGATGTGAGTGCCCCCGGCCCCTTCACAGGCGGCAATCTGAAATCCAGAAGGAAGCCATCCTTCTCAAGCCTGGACTCCTCCACCAGAGGATCCTGAGTCAGACACCAGGGGGTGAAAGGCCGGCCTCCTCCACGGTCCACCCAGAAGCAGCGGAGGGCGAGGGCGGGGCAGGCAGAGGGCAAGGCGCGGGAGCGTCCCACCAGCCCAGCCGCGTGTCCTCTCCTGTGTGGACCGCAGCTTTATTGAGATGCAATTCACCTGCCGCGTGGTCCGCCCACTGAAGTCTCACGTACCATCCAGTGGTTTTTAGCATATTCATAGTTGTGCAGCCGTCTCCGCAGTCAATGTGAGGACATTCTCATCTACCCTGGAAAGAGACCCTGCAACCTTGTTGGCATGGCCCCAACCCCCTCTTCCCGCCGTGCCCCCGGCCCTGGGCAGTCACTGCTCTGCTTTCTGGCCACATATACGTGTCTGTTCCGGACACATCACATGGAGTGATTACACAATGCGTTGCCTGTCGTGAGTGGCTTCTTTCACTTACCATTGTGCTTCAAGGCTCATCAGTGTTGTGACTTGCATCCATGTTCCGCTCATTTTTTACGTTTTTTCCTTCTTTATTTGGCTGTGCTGGGTCTTAGTTGTGGCACTCAGCATCTTTTCAGCTGTGACACTCGAACTCTTGGTTGCAAAATGTAGGATCTAGTTCCCTGACCAGGCATCGAACCCAGGCCCCCTGCATTGGGAGTGTGGAGTCACAGCCATTGGCCCACCAGAGAAGTTAGCTCCCCGTTCATTGTTATAGCCGAGTGATACTCGGTTTTATATTCGGTTTAGTCAGACATTCGTTGATGGGCATTTGAGTTGTTTCCAGTTTGGGGCTGCTGTGAATAATGCTGCTATGAACACATGTGTACAGTTTTTTGGGTGGACATGTGTTTTTAGTCCTTTTGCCTGGAAAATCCCATCGGCGGAGGAGCCTGGTGGGCTGGAGTCCATGGGGTCACGAAGAGTCGGACACGACTGAGCGACTTCACGTTCACTTTTCACTTTCATGCATTGGAGAAGGAAATGGCAACCGACTCCAGCGTTCTTGCCTAGAGAATCCCAGGGACGGGGGAGCCCGGTGGGCCCGTCAATGGGGTCGCACGGAGTTGGACACGACTGAAGCGACTTAGCAGCAGCAGCAGCAGTGTTCCACCTAGGAGTGGAATTCCTGGGTCAAATGGTGACTCCGCGTTTAACTTTTTGAGAAACTGTAGAGTATTTCTCCAAAGTAGCTACACCATTCTGCATTCCCACCAGCGATGTGTGAGGGGCCGGCGTCTCCATACCCTCAACATTCCTTATGTCAGACTTTCTGATGATACCCACCCTAGCGGGTGTGAAGTGGTCTCTCACAGTGGCTTTATTTACTTACTTCTTTAGTTTAATTTTTGTCTGCCCTGGGTCTTTTTTGGCTGCAGTTGCGGAGAGCAGGGGCCCTCTCCAGTGGCGCTGCTCCGGCTTCTCCTCGCCATGCCCTCTCTTGAGGAGCCCTGGCTCTGGGCCCGTGGGCTCACTCCGTAGTTGCAGTGTGTGAGTTCAGTAGTTGTGGCTCAAGAGCTGTGGCCCTGGGGCTTAGTTGCTCCCTGGCACGCGGGGTCTTCCCAGATCAGGGTTGGAACCTGTATCCCCTGCGTTGGCAGGTGAATTCTTTACCAGCAAGTCACCAGGGAAGCCCCTCGCTGTGGGCCTTGATCTGCATTCTTTCTGATGAATAACAATGTTGAGCATCTTTTCGTGTGCTTATGGGCCATATGTATATCTTCTTTGAGAAATATCTATTCAGAAACTACTGATTATAAGTTAGGTTATTCGGCCTTTTGTTACTGAGCTGTAAGAGTTTTTTAAAAATATATATATGTTCTAGATTAAAGTCCCTTATGAGACTCCCCCCGACCCCAAGCCCATGGCTTCAACCGGATGGACACTGGCCACCCAGAAACAGGCCCCCTTGGTGGGGGCAGGGTGGGGGCTGCTGAGGGGACTGCCTGCAAGTGGCCCTGGGCCGCCCTGCTCCGCTGCTGACGCGCTGCCTCAGGTGGGCGGAGGTTGCAGCACCTGTGTACAGGCTCCCTCGGCCCCGGCGAAAACCTGGAGGATCTTGATCAGGAGGCCTGACTGTAGGGGGTCCAAGCAGACAAACGGACGGAGTGCGGGAGTGAGGCGGCACAGGACCCGCGCCCCAAGGGAGGAAGGCTGAGCCCGCAGGGGGCGCTGGGTTTGCAGCAGGGCAGTGGGTGGGCTGGGCTGCAGGCGGGGGGCCGGGATGCCGCCCCCCACCAGGGTTAGAAGGAGGGTAGGAGTTTGTGAGGGCACACGGGGAGGGCGGGCGAGGAGCAACAGATGGGCGGGAGCCGGGCGGGTTCACAGCTGAGGCAGGTGCAGGGGTGGCCAGAAGTGGGGGGCAGGCAGGCGACCCCGGAGCCCTTGTGCCAGGCCAGCGCGCTCAGGCCTGCAGGCAGCGGTAGCTGAGGGGCTTCCATCACGGGGTGACCCCGTGTGGCCTGTTGGCCCCGCAGCTGCAGGCAGAGGGTGGGGGCTGGGCAAGATGCGTGGCCCTCTGTTGCGGGGCTCAGCGCCTGTCCCCGGGGGAGGAGGGCCTGGGCGCTGTGCGTCACGTGCACCATTTTGTCTGCACCCTGTGTTCTGCTGTGGGTCGTCGTGGGTGCTTCCACCATCTCGTCTGCACTGCCTCATCTCTGACAACATTTTGACATAGACCCGACTGCCACCGATTTTACAGATGAGAAGACCGAGGCTCAGAGTGGAGTGCAACTTGTTCAGGGCCAGCCTGCTCTTCAGTGTGGGTGTGGGGACAAACCCAGGACTGCCCACCCCTCAGTCCTTGAGAGCGGTCCTCGGATGGTACCAGTGCCCGCAGATGGTACCAGTGCCCGCAGATGGTACCAGTGCCCACCAGAGGGCGCCAAAGCCCAGCCTTTGTGGGCAACCTGTCCCCCGGTGACCAAGGGTCCTAGAGGCCGCCCCTACCGCCAGGCCTTCCGCAGGCTCCAGGCTTGGAGACCTGCAGAGCTCAGCTCCCGGGGGGTGGGGGTGAGGGGTGCCATGTCAACCCCAGACAACAGCAGGGACGAGAGCTCGGTCACAGGAGGGGGCAGTGTGAGAGCCGGAGGTGAGCACGAAGGAGCTCTGGGCCTCCTTCACTGTCCTTAAACATTCGGCAAACTCGTCAAGCTCCTGGAGGGCCCGGGGCCTTCAGGGAGCCCCTGCACGGAGCACTGTGGTCTGAACCAGGGTTCCCCCCACGGAGGCCTCTCAGGAGGAATTTCCGCCCGTCCCCACGCCCGTCCCCTGGGCGGACTGTGACAAGAACACTCAGGTCCAACGCTAGGCCTGGGACTAGCCCCCCGGTTCCTCCATCCCTCCTGCCCGGGGGATGGCGCGGAGCAGCCGCAGCCCACTCCGCACGCACCTCACAGCGAGCCAGGCTCGCGGGGGGAAGAGGAGGGCGGGGCGGGACGGCCAGCCTGGGCAGCCTCCCCCTTCGTTGGGGCCTCCCGGGCCCAGACGGGCGGCCAGGAGGTGATGGACTCAGGCCAGAGAAAGAGACAGAAGGATGTCCCTGAAGGGGAGGTGGGGACCTCTGGGCGCTGCTTGACAGGGTCCCCAGAAGGCACGCGTGCTTCCTGCCCCTGGATGCAGTTGCGGGACCACGGAGGGGTTGGTCAACCTCCTTTCACCATGAGGGCAAAGGTGAGAGATGCGTGGAGGGAAGACCCGGAGCCTGGCTCCACTGGTCCCGTAATCAACCAACCCCAGGACCCCCAGGCTAGTCAGCTGTACCCCAGAGCACCCAGAGGACTCAGGTCCTCACCCAGAGAGAGCGCCCCCCAACACACACACTGACGTCCTGCCCTGGCGGCTCACCCCACTGAGGGATCTGGGTGACAGGGGTGTCACCTGCCTTGGATGGTTTGACAGAATCATGACAGTATCACCCATGTAAGCTACAAATCCAAAGTCATCCCACCAAATGCCATTGAGATCCTCGGGAGCTCAGGAAACACACTGAGGTTTACTGAGTGGAAAAGTGAGGGGGCAGGGACTCCCCTGGCGGGCCAGTGCCAGAGACTCAGCACTTCCACTGCCAGGCACGAGTCCAGTCCCAGGACAGGGAGCTAAGATCCTGCAAGCGGCAGAGTGACCGATAACATAAAATAAATACACAATTTTTAAAAATCACCAAATGGCCAAATCGGTGTAAAATAGGAGGATATCTGATGGGAAGACAAAGGCAAGGTCACAGCCAGAGAGGAGGGCAGGGAGCGGGGGAGTGGCAGGAGGAGACCCTTGCCGCGCACCCGGGGTCCCCCCCATCAGCAGAAAATGTAAATGGTCCTTACTTAACCCCACATATGCAGAGGGACTCGAGAGAGAAGAAAGGTAAAAATATGGAGTTAGAAGAAAATGAAGAAGAATCTTTCTAACATCTGGACAAAAGCATAATCAATATGATAAAAAACAACAATAAATGTGACTACATCAGAACTCAGACTTTTTCTCAGTGGACACCATGCTGTCTTTGTTCAGCCAATCAATCACGCCCAACTTTTTGCAACCCCAGGGACTGCACCACGCCAGGCTTCCCTGTCCTTCATCATCTTACAGAACTGGCTCAAACTCATGTCCATCAAGTCGGTGATGCCATCCAACCATCTCATCCTCTGTCGTCCCCTTCTCTTCCTGCCTTCAATCTTCTCCAGCATCAGTGTCTTTTCTAATGAGTCCGCTCTTTGCATCAGGTGGCCAAAGTATTGGAGTTTCAGCTTCAGCATCAGTCCTTCCAATGAATGTTCCCTTTAGGATGGACTGGTTGGATCTCCTTGCAGTCCAAGGGACTCTCAAGAGTCTTCTCCAACACCACAGTTCAAAAGCATCAATTCTTCAGTGCTCAGCTTTCTTTATGGTCCAACTCTCACATCCATTCATGACGACTGGAAAAATCTTAGGTTTGACTAGAGGGACCTTTGCTGGAAAAGTAATGTCTCTGATTTTTCCCTGGTGGCTCAGACGGTAAAGCCTCTGTCTACAATGGGGGAGACCCGGGTTCGTGCCCTGGGTTGGGAAGATTCCCTGGAGAAGGAAATGGCAATCCACTCCAGTACTACTGCCTGGAAAATCCCATGGACAGAGGAGCCTGGCAGGCTGCAGTCTATGGGGTCGCAAAGAGTCGGACACGACTGAGTGACTTCCCTTCCCTTCCCTTCAAACATGCTGTTTAGGCTGGTCATAGTGTCATAGGTGTTGGTGATGGACAGGGAAGCCTGGTGTGCTGCAGTCCATGGGGTCACAAAGAGACATGACTGAGCGACTGAACTGAACTGAGCTCTTGGCCATTGGGAATAACGATCCAGTTAATTAAAAAATATCTTTTTAAATATATTTCTTATTTTGGCTGCACATTGCAGCATGTGGAATCTTAGTTCCCTGATAAGGGATCAAACCCTTGCCCCCTGAAGGGGAAGCACAGAGTCTTAACCCCTGGACCACCAGGGAAGTCCCCTTTCAGTTAATTTTAAAGAAGCATGAGCAGAAGCTGCCTGCAGTCAAGTCATTTTTTAAATCTCTTTTTCCTTCTCCTTCTAGGAAATAAAAGAGTAACTCTCATACAGCTATGTTTTGGGGCTGAGACCTAGAATTGGTTTAAGAATTTAAACACTGTTTTAGCTGGTTCCATAGGCTCAGATATATAGTATTTTCATATATTTGAAAAGAAATTTACGGTTCAGGACTATAATTCCTTTTTGACCCTAGAGATGTCCAAGTGTTTTTATTTTCTTTGTGTTTTATTTTTGCTTGGCCTGGGTCTTCACTGCTGTACGTGGACTGTCTCTAGCTTTGATGATCAGGGCCTTTGGTCTTGTTAAGTTGCGTGGGCTTCTCGTGGCCGTGGCTTCTCTGGTTTAGGAGCATAGGCTCCAGAGAGCTCAGGCTTCAGTAGGGGCATACGGGCTTAGTTGCCCCGTGGCATGAGGGATCTTCTCGGACCAGGGATCAAACCTGTGTCTCCTGCATTAATAAGTGGACTCTTAACCATGGACCACCAGGGAAGTCCTCAAAGAGTTTTTAAATGGAAATTTCCGGGGGGGGCGGGTTCTCTTTGTTTTCTGATTTGTTTTTATCTTTTGGTTTTACTGTACGGTATCACAGAATGTTGTCTATATGGTTTTATTTCTTGGAACATATTATAGTTTGGGGGGAGGGCAGTATGTCAAGATGCTCACAGCGGTTCCCTGGGAAGGGTTATGAGCTCCATGCTGACCCTGGCCTTCCTCCATCTCGGGCTGGAAGGACAAGCCTGGCCTTCCCATCATCCCCCTGTCCCCATGGAACTGCCCTGGGCCCGGGGCCCCAGCTGCACTGACCGGAAGCTCTCCGGGCGCCCTGAGACTGACGGAATGTGCCAGCACCACCACCCCCTTCCCCCATCAGCCTGTAACCCTAGTGCCCCCTTCCCAGCAGGCTTTGCCTATAGAGTCCCTGGGACTCCACGACCTGGTCCCTCCCTGGGACCATGCTCAGGGTCAGTCTGTGTCCTTCCACCCACAGCTGGGTGGGGAGGGCATCACTTTGGGGGCCCAAGACACAGGAACCCAGCCTCCTCCATCACCCACCTTTTTTCCAACCTTGGCCTCACTGGCCAGCAGAGGGCGCCCTGGCCCATCCCCGAGAGTCCCAGGAGTTCTCTGGGGCAGCTTCCCCCGAGAAGCGAGGGGTAAAAAAACCCGCCGGGCAACGAACGCAGGAGATGCAAGAGAGGTGGATTCCATCCCTAGGTGGGGAAGACCCCCTGGAGGAGGAAAGGCAACCCACTCCAGAATTCTTGGACAGAGGAGGCTGGCGAGCTGCAGTCCGTGGGGTCGCAAAGAGTCGGACTGAGCACGCGTAGACACACACATACACAGCTGGACAGACACACACACACAGACACACACGTCGGACTGAGCGCGCGCACACACACACACATCCCGTCCAGACAGCTGGACACACGCACACACACACAGGTCAGACGGAGCACACATGCGCGCGCACACACACACCCCCGCGTCCAGACAGCTGGCCTAGCCTGGGGAGTCCCGCTCAGAGGCTGGGGAGGGCCGGGCCATCCGGCCTGGGTGGCGGCCGGTCCTCCTAAGGTGCGAAGGGAGTCCTGCCGCTTCCTTGCGCCTCCCGAGCCCTGCGCTGGGAGAAGCGTGTGTGGCTGTGGGAGGCGGTGGGCAGACACGGGGAGCCCAGACCCGTCCCTCCTGCTGAGGGAAGAAGCGGCTTGTCCCCTTCCCCCTCTCCGCGTCCCGGTCCTCCGCCCTGGTCACCTCGTGCCCACCGCCCGCTGGGGAGAGTGGGCACCGGGGCTCCTAGGAGCCCTGCTGGTGTCTTAGCATCGGGGGCCTCGAAGGGGCAGCCGAGGCGGTGGGCGGGCGCAGGGACAGGCCGGCCCGCCACCTCCGGGGGCCCCCTCGTCCAGGGCTGGACTCTCCGGAGGACGAGGCCCCAGCGAGTGGCGCCCACGCGTCTGCGGGACTACGCGCTCGCGTGCTGCGCACCGGCGCCCCCAAGCCGCCCATCAGAGCCGCGGGGGGACTCTGGTCGGGCAGGAAGAGAAGGGGCCGGGGTTGGGGGGCCCGGGGGTCTCGGGGGCCCCGGGAGCCCGCCCCGCCCCCAACGCGAGCCCAGCTCCGCCCGCGGCCCGGCCCATCTCCCCGGCCCGGCCCATCTCCCCGGCCCGTCCCCCCGGCCGCCTCGAAATGCCAAGTCCGTCCACCCGAGCCTCAGATCGCGGGCCGTGGACCGCCAGGCGGGTAGCGGGGTGGGGGAAGGCTGTCGAGAAGGTGATCCCGTAGCGAGGAGAAATGAGACGCTATAGGGAGTGGCTGGAGAGGGTCCCAGGGAGACCCCTCTCCCCCCACCCCTGGCGGGCTCCACGAGGGCTTGCTGGAGGAGCTGGAGGCGGGCTGGCGAGTACCCCTGGCGAGTACCCCCTCCAGCCTGGATGTCCCAGAACAGCCCGGATGAGCGAAAGGCGGCTGTGGGCGTCCCGGCCTCTGGCTCTGAAACTGCACCGCGAGAGGCGCCGGATTATTGTTAGTTAACGGATGGGCTGAATCCAGGAAGCCTTTGGCATCATTTCCGTCTGGGAACCTGGATTTCAACCCAAGAATGTCTGTCCTCCCACGCCCCACGCTAGCACACGTCTTCTCCAGCAGCGTTCACTCTGAGGATCACCAGAACTTTCCAAGGACTGGCAGGGACCTGCCGCTCTAAAGGAACCCGCTGCTAGTTTCTGGGCTCCCATATGAGCTCTTTCCTGAAACCTACCTCCCCGAGAAAGCTCTGGGGACACCGGGGTCCCCTGCCCTCCTGTCCTCATGCCAGGCACGCTCTCCTTTCAGAGAAGGGCTCCCCTGGCAGTCTGGCCTAGGTCCAGTGCTCCTTGGTGACAACGTTTCCAGGGAGACAAAGAAAAGGCAATTCACAGTTTGCTTTAGAATGGATAAAGCTTCCTTTAAGCAAATCACTGCAAACCCAAATAGCACTCCTGTTTTCTCTCACGCATGTTTATTTAAGAGCAAACTCAGTTAGAAACTGGATGTCTTGGCTCTAGTTGATATGTTCTGAATACATATATAGTGTTCAGTGGCCGCGATGATGATTTCCTAACCTGCCTCTGTCGAGAGAGGCCAGACTGCCAGGCAGCGACCTTGGAGGGAAGGACAGAGGACCGGGAAGAGGCCGTGCTCCGTACTCCAGCCAGGGCCCCTGTCCGGGCCAGGCAGCTGCGTGTCCAGGTCTTGTCTGAGGAGGAGAACTCAGGCAAGGTGGCTGTAGTGGGGGCTCTTGGGGGGGTCTCCGGGACTGATGCTGGCGCTTCGAGCCCACAGGGCAGGTCGTCAGGAAGGGAAGGTCAGGAGTGGCCTGCAGCCTTCTGAGTGGGAGCTGGCGCCCCACGGACACAGGCTGAGATGGCGAGGTCAGTTCTCGATGCCTCTTCCCTTGGTAACTGTATTCCGCGAAAGCCAGTGTTTTTATTTCGCGTTGATCTGGAATGGTCTCAGCCTGCAGTGGCTTGAAGCATGGCTCCGGCTCCCGGCCAGAGACTGAGGTCAGGTCTAGGCGGTGAGGGCACCGAATCCTAGCCCCTAGACCAATGGTCAGCCACAAGGGCCTGACTCTTTGACTTGGCAGAAAAAAAACTTGCACAAAGATGGGAATTAGTGAAACAAGTATTTATTAGGAGGAAAAAGAGTAGAGTATGTGTGGACAGACTCACGGACAGACTCAAGAGAGCCCTTGAGTCAAGCCCCTTTGGCAGATTGAATCACTTTTATGGGGCATTTCTTCCCGTTTTCCTTAGGCCAGTCATTTCTTTAAATTATTTGTTATTTCTGGCTGCACTGGGCCGTTGGTGCCGTGTGCGGGCTTTCTCTAGCTGCAGCGGGCGGGGGCTGCTCTCTAGCTTCTCACTGCCGTGGCTTCTCCTGTATCAGGGCCCGGGCTCTAGAGCGCAGGCTCAGTAGTTGCGGCCCACAGGCTTAGTTAGGGCTTCCCAGCTGGCTCTAAAGGTAAAGAACTTGCCTACCAACGCAGGAGAGGTAAGAGACGTGGGTTCGATCCCTGGGTTGGGAAGAGCCCCTGGAGAAGGGCAGTGCAAGCCACTCCGGTGTCCTTGCCTGGAGAATCCCATGGATGGAGGAGACTGGTGGGCTGCAGAGTCGAACATGACTGCAGGGTTGCAGAGCTGGGCATCACAGAAGCGACTCACACACACACTCAGGCTTAGTTGCTCTGCAGCATGTGAGATCTTCCCGGATCAGGGATCGAACCCAAGTCTCCTGGGTTGGCAGGCGGATTCATTAAAACTGAGCCCCCGGGGGAGCCCTGGCCAATCTCTGAATTTGCCTGGTTCAGAGTCCACATTTGTATGCCTCAGGATCCTCCCACGCGAGCACGCACAGCTCTCAGCCAAGATGGATTTCACGGAAGACGCCTGTGGGTAGTCGGCATCACTTGGCATCACGCCGCTTTGACCTCCATGGAGCTTTTCTGCTCATGTCTAGTCGTGGAGGTCTCCTGACCAAGACAGAGAAATGCGTGGTCTGTGCAGGGCCCAGCCTCCTGTCTTAACTGTCCTGCTATTCTCGCCTTGGAGTTTTCGTCCACAGGGAGTGACTCTCCTATCGCTTTATCCTGGTGGTGGGAGGGATCAAGCTTCTGCCTCACTATCACAATTTTTCTCGTATCTCTGATCTGTTTTTGTTTTTAAGACATATTTATCGTATGTCTTTGACTTGGTAATCCTACTGCCTGAACGTTAGACTGTTCGCGCTGGCTCTTGCCTGTGGTGACTTGTTCCCTCGTCTGTTCTGGAACTTTGCACCGTGAGCTTTATCCGAGAAGATCAGAAGAGATCCCCACTGAAGGTGTGTCCCTCCAGACAGGCAGGCTTATATTGCTTCTGGGCTCTTGAAGGAACTGCCAGCCTGGGCTCCTTCGCGTTCGTTTTTCAGCTGGCTGTTTCCAGGACCTCAAAGGGATGCTCAGTTTTAAATCCCACCCATACCCTGCCTTCCGCCCCCAGGCTTCAGCTCTCATTACAAATTTTAGGGAAGATCTTCTAGTTTTTGTCCTAGGAAGGGCCCAGGATAGGAAATTTTTTTTCTCATCTCCTTTTGCTGATAGTTTGAAAATATTTGAATTCATTTATTCACTGAGGATCTGGACCTTCTAGGACGCGGACTTTGTGTGGGAGTCTCGGTTCTAAGTGGCAGCTTTCGAAAAGCTCACAGTCTTGTCTCTGTTCTCCATGACACCCGAAGCTCTTGGTTACCAAGATGGAAAATACGGCTTCCCCCACCCCCAGTTTCAGCAGCTTCTTTGGGTCATTTTCTCTTCCCCACCCCTGCAGCTGTGCAAGGAAGGATTTCGTAACAGCCCATTCCGAACCCCTAGTCTCAGCAGACTTTTTCCAGCCACCTAAGCTACTGAACTGCCGAAAAGGGAGTGACCACTTCTGCTCTGCAGTGGCTGCGCCCGCGTTTGTCTTCTCTAGCCGACCCACCAGCAGAGGTGGCCCAGCACGGCTGCGATGGTCCTCGAGGGCGCCAGAGGGCGCCTTTGTTTCCTGCTCCCGGGAAGGGGGTGCAGCTGTCCGCAGAGGCCGTAGGCAGCTGGTTCCTTCCAGGGATGCTGTCCTTCTCTGTGCCTAGAGGTGCTCAGACCATGGCTCCTCCGGTTGGGTCCAGACTTGGGGGTCAGAGTGATTCTCTCTGGCCTAGGACCAAAGGCTCAGAGACGTTAAAAGGCCCCCAGGAGCAACAACACCTAGATAATAAAATCAGGCCAGGAGTTTGGGGAGCGGGCACCTGGAATACAGCACGAGATTTGCTATCTGCGATTTCCTGCCATGAATTTCAAGGGGCCGCTTCCACTGGGGTGACCGGTAGGTTCATGGGGCTGCCCAACCTTGGGCGGGAGAGTCCAAACGAGACACTCAAATCTAGGGCTGTTGTTGTTTAGTTGCTAGGTCGTGTCCAACTCGGGGCAACCCCATAGCCTGCCAGGCTCCTCTGTCCATGGGAGTTCCTAAGCGAGAATACTGGAGTGAGCTGCCCTTTCTTCTTCAGGGAAGCTCCCCAACCCAAGGATCGAACCCACGTCTCCTGCATTGCAGGTGGGTTCTTTACCACTGAGCTACCTGGGAAGCCCCAGTTCAGGGTTAGGAAGGTGATTTAGTTTAGTCTCCTAAAGCAACCATCTGTTCTGACCCAGACATCATCTGTAATAAGGTATAATTTTATATACATGTTCTTGAGTCTCCTTTGTCTTATCTCTTAAGCGTTTGGGTCTTGGGCAAGAGTAATGAGGTGTCACTTACTGGGTTCTTTCACACCTCTGCATTAACCACTGCCTTATCCTGTATGATTCTATACAGTCTTTTGCATGCAAACAGCCTCAACAAGCAATTAGCAAATTTATTTCATTAGTATACTGAAAAAAAA
>SJYT01036577.1:249402-305714 GCA_006410635.1 Cephalophus harveyi | reverse complement strand
CCTGCCTCCCGCCCCCCGCGGCCCCCGCCGGGCCCCCGCCTCCGCGCGCCATTCCTTCCGCCGCGCGTCCCGCCAGCCGCGCGCTTCGACCATGGCGGGCCTGGGGCTGCGACCGGCCAAGGGGTACCGGGTGGTGCTGCTGGGCAGCGTGGCGGTGGGCAAGACGGCGCTCGCCACGCAGTTCGCCTGCGGCCGCTTCCCCGAGCAGTGCGAGCCGTCGGTGGAGGAGCTCTTCAGCAAGGTGATCGAGGTGAACGCGGCGCCCGCCCTTCTCGAGATCGTGGACACGGTGGGCGCCGAGCACCTGGTCACCCTCAAGGACCTGTACATCAAGAACAGCGACGGCTTCGTGGTGCTCTACAGCGTGTGCAGCGAGGCCTCGTTCGAGGCGGTGCGGCCGCTGCGCGAGCGCATGGGCCGGCTGCGGGGGCCCAAGGCCGTGCCGCTGGTGCTCGTGGGCACCAAGGCCGACCTGGACGCCCAGCGCCAGGTGCTGACGGCGCAGGGCCGCGCGCTGGCCCGCGAGTGGCGGTGCCCGTTCCTGGAGGTCACGGCCAAGAGCAAACTGATGGTGGACCAGGTGTTCACGCAGGTGGTGCGCGAGATGGAGGCCCTGGCCCCGCCCGAGGAAGTGGTTCCGGCGGTCCCCACCAACGCGCAGGAGACGTGGCCGTCCGAAAGATTCATCGGCTGACGCTGACGCGCGGCGGTTCCTCTTGCCTGTATTCGTCGCTTTCCGTGATTTCTGAAGCTCCCTTTGCTCCTCTGCGTTTTTAAAGAAAGTTATTCCGCTGTAAACAAGTGGTTACTTCTATATATTGACTCAAATCTGTGCCTCAGACTGTCCACAGAGCTTCTTAAATATTTGTCGAGAACTTTGCAACTGTGTTTACTTCTGACAGTGCTGGGAGGAGAAACCAAAAATCAGTTTTTTACCTCCTGTATGAAGAAAGCCTACCCTTTTCACAGTGGAATTTGTTACAGGATTTTTTTTTTTTTTCATAATTAACACCTTTCAGTGTCATCTGACGTTTGATATTGATTGAGGAACATGAACTGATGTTTCAGCTCTCCATTCCATGAGGCTCTGATGTGTTTCCCTCTCATTTACAGCCTTGAATTGCAGTAGTATCTTCCTCTCTGCGTACTTCTAAATATAGTGATGACATACATAGCCATGGTTTGAAAGGGATACTGTATACTCTGGGAGGGGAAAAATCAACTGTGTACTCGGGCAGAGATAGCTCATCTCTGCCTTCAGTTTTGTAATTGACATCTAGTCGATTTCTGCATCTGTCCATCTGTCGATTAAGTGAAAATAAAATGACTTTAGAAGTCAATAGTTTTTGATATTTGTCTTTCTAAAAAGCTCCAAGTTCCTAAGGTTTCCGTACACCATATCTTTGCTTTTCAGTTATTTTCCAGGACAAGTTAGTTACTAGAGTGAAAATGGCCCCATATCTTTCTGTTTCTGCAGAAGTGCTTTTGATTGCAAATTGCTTTTTTTTCTTGTGTCTTGCCAGAGTCGGATATGTTGTCTGAATATCTGCCTACAGGTAGTACAAAACACCAGTACAAAACATGAAGAAATATAAACAAAACATGGAGAATCTTTTTGCATAGTTTTCATGTAATGATAGTAGAGATCTTTCTTGCACTGGCTTAGTTTAAAAAATTGGTCTTTGATATGAGTTGCTTGTGTTTATTTGCACAAGTTAGCAATTTTACCTCCCCTACTGCAACCAATTTTTAAAATTTAGGAACCCAGCTTAGCCATTTGAAGTGAAAGTCCCTCAGTCGTGTTCGACTCTGCGGTCCCATGGACTGTATAGTCCATGGAGTTCTGGCCAGGATACTGGAGTGGGTAACCCGGGGGATCTTCCCACCTTAGGGACTGAGCCTAGGTCTCCCACATTGCAGGCGGATTCTTTACCAGTTGAGCCACCAAGGAAGCCTATAGCCATTTAAACATTTTTCTAAGAAAAAAATAAAACAACAAAGCTCTGCTTGAGATCTAAAATAATTCCATTAAAGGAAAGTTAAAGAGTAGCAGTTATACTAGGCTCTGGGTGTTATATTTACATTATACATGATGTTTGACTAGAAGAATGGATTTTAACGCACACAAAAATATTTTAGAACCTCACAGTGCCTGAGAACTAGTTTACCCCAAGGAGGGGTCTAAGCCGGGACCGCCCCTGTCTTTTACTGCTTTCTCTTTCCCCTGGACATTATGGGGTGGCTGGGTGCTTCCTTGCGAGCCTTGAAACCAGCTAGCCCAGGGCTCTCCTCTGACCGTCTCCTGGGGTCACTGCTCCTGGCAGTGTGACCTCACACCCCCTCACCCGCTTCCGGAATCATCGTTTCTCCAGGGGATGGTTCAGACCCGGAGGGGGGAGGGCTGGCAGTCAGGAGCCTCTCCTGGCCTCAGCTGGGTCCCGCGCTGGCCCCTCCTCCTACTGAAGCAGAGGTAAAAACCCAAGACCCTCCCCTGACCAGGTGTGGGCTTCACAGAGAAAGCCCGGGGTGGCTGGGGGAGCCGTGAGAGGGGAAGGTGAACAGCGGTCCCCGGCCAGCGCTGAGAGCTGGGTCCCCAGGACTGGAAGTGGGCGACCCCTTCACCCTGCCTTACTCCACCGGCTTATGCTGCGGCCTCTGCGGAGGTGTTGTGTCCCTGGATCCCAGGCCCTCTGGAGATCAGGCCTGATTCAGGAAAAAAAATTCACATACAGCCATTTCTTTCTTTCAATTACTAGCCTTGTCTCAGACCACCACTCAGATCCAGGTGTCCGGCTTGGAAGCCAGGGGTGTTCCTAACTGACCGGTCATGACCAGTCAACACGAATGACCGGGCCCACGTGAGGAGCTCCTGTGACCTCGGGAATATGCATGAAGCGGCTTTCTGGGTGTATATGCAGGCACACACACACAGTTCAAGACCCACACCCTGATTTTCTTTCTCTCCCCGCATTTCCAGTTTCTAATTTATTTACATTCCTTACAAGTTGCCTGCATCTCTCTGGCCTCGGGGAGTTAGCAAGTGGCTGACGGGGCCCCTCGTCATGGTGCTGTGGTACTGGAAGCACTGTGCCCGGGGGAGGGACGGTGAAACTGTGGCAGCCTGACTTGCCAGCTGGGAAGGGGTGCTCAGATCTCCAGCCCTTCCATAAGACCAGGGTGTAGACCGTGTGCCCGCCTGGTATAACTGGGGACTGCGAAGCTGGTTTCCAAAGAGGATGGTACAGTCACTTACCCACCAGAAGGGTGAGCGCTTCCGCGTCTCCAAGTGCCCCACCACTCAGCATGGACAGATCTTTTTCTTGCCGATGTGTTATGGTTTCAGTTTGTGTTATTCAGATTGCGGGTGATGTTAATTTTTTTTTTTTTTTTCCCCAGGATCTCACTTCCTTAACCAGGGATCGAACCTGAGCCCTCAGCAGTGAAAGCGCCAAGTCCTAACTACTGGACCACCAGGGAACTGGTGATGCTGAGAATTCTTTCGGAGATTTTTTTTTCTTCTATATTTCAGCCATGCCATGTAGCATGAGGGATCTGAGTTCCCAACCAGGGATCAAACCCTTGCCCCCTGCACTGGGAGTCTGGAGTCTTAGCCACTAGACCACCAGAGAAGTCCCTCTTTGCCCATTTTTGAATCAGGTTATTTTTCCATTGTTAAATTTCAGGAGGTCTCTATATATTCTGGATGTTAATTTTGTATCAGGTATGTGATTTGCAAATATTATTTCCCATTCTGTGGGTTGCCCTTTTACTCTGCTGATAATGTATTTTGGTGCACAAAATTCAAATTTTTTCATGAAATCCAATTGTCCAGCTTTTCTTTTGTTGTCTGTGCCTTTTGCATCATTTCATAGAAATCACTGCCAAATTCAAAGTTTCCATATGAAAACATAGGCTGAGGAATGTTCTATACCTTTGGTCTATATTCTGTCTTTTATGCGGGTACTGTACTGTTCTGGTTACTAAAGTATTGTAGCAGTTTTGAAACCAGGAAGTATGTCTTCCAGCTTTATTCTTTTTCCAGGTTGCCTTGGCTGTTTGGAATCCCTTGGCACTCTATATGAATTTTATAATAAGTTTTTCTATTTCTGAAAAGATGTCATTGGAATTTTTATAGGGATTGCATTGAATCTATGGATTGCTTTGTATAGTTCAGTTCAGTTCAGTCGCTCAGTCATGTCTGACTCTTTGCAACCCCATGAATCGCAGCACGCCAGTTCTCCCTGTTCATCACCAACTCCCGGAGTTCACCCAGACTCATGTCCATCGAGTCAGTGATGCCATCTAGCCATCTCACCCTCGGTCGTCCCCTTCTCCTCCTGCCCCCAATCCCTCCCAGCATCAGAGTCTTTTCCAATGAGTCAACTCTTCCCATGAGGTGGCCAAAGTACTGGAGTTTCAGCTTTAGCATCATTCCTTCCAAAGAAATCCCAGGGCTGATCTCCTTCAGAATGGACTGGTTGGATCTCCTTGCAGTCCAAGGGACTCTCAAGAGTCTTCTCCAACACCACAGTTCAAAAGCATCAATAGTATTGATGGGTTAATGATATGAGGTCTTCCAATCATAAACACGGAATCCATTTATTTGTGTCTTTTCATTTTTTAGCAGTGGATTGTCATCTTCATTGTACAAGTCACCTCCTTGGTTAAATTTATTTCTAGTACTTTACTCTTTCTGATGGTATTGTAAATGGAATTGTTTTCTTAATTTCCTTTTTGGATCGTTCATTGTTAGTGTATAGAAATGCAACTGATTTCTGTCCGTTGACTTTGTATCCTGCCGCTTAGAATTTACCACTTCTAACAGTTTTGAGTTGTTTTTCTTTTGTGGAATCTTTACTGGCTTCTCCACATAAGATCATGTGAGCAGAGATACTTCGACTTCTTCCTTCCCAATTTGGGTGCCTTTTATCTTTTACTTGCCTTCGTTGCTCTGGCGAGGATTCCAGTATAGTGTTGAATGGAAGTGGTGAAGGCAGACATCTCTGCCCTGTGCCTGTTCCTGATCTTAGAGGGAAAGTTTTCAGCCTTTCATCTCTGAGTAAAATGTTCATTGCGATCTTTTATATATTCAGTTTCAATTACATTTAGGTAATTTCCTTCTATTTCTAGTTTGTTGAGTGGTTTTTTTTTTTTGTGAAAGGGTTTGAATTTTGTCAAATTATTTTTTGGGCATCAATTAAATATGGTATATACATTGATTTTTTTGTTTTTAAATTTTGTCTACACTGGGTCTTTGTTGCCCTGGGCATGTGGGATCTTAGTTCCCCAACCAGGAATGAACCCACGCCCCCTGTGTTAGATGGGTGGAGTCTTAAGCTCCACCAGGGAAGTCCCATATGGATTAATTTTTGTATGTTGAACCCCTCATGCATTCCAGGAATAAATTCCTCTTGTTCATGGTGTATAAGACTTTTTATGTGTTGTTAAATTCTCTTTGCTAGTATTTCACTGACGACATAGTTGATTTTTCCCCCAGTTTTATTGAGATATATTTGACACAGAACATTGTGTAATATACACTGTAATGCTGTGTACACATTAATGGTGTACAATGTGATGGTTTGATACACATATATATTATCGATACAAAATGATTAACACAGTTCGGTTAGATAACACATCCTTCACCTCGCATGATTATCATTTGTGTTGTTGTTGTGATAAGAACATTAAAGATCTACTCTCCCAGCAACTTTGAGTATGATTTTTATCCTCTATTCCCTATCTGCTTCATTTTTTCTTTCCTCTCAGCCTGGACCTCGGCTGATTAGAGTTCTTTACCCAGTAGAAAGACCCAAGCATTCATTCCCAAAGGATACGAGTCCTGTGTAGGTTTCTGCCACTTTTTGGTTTGTACCGCTTTATGATAACCTTTTACTATTGGAACGGAAATACCAAGAGGCATCTCAAAGAACCCACCTGGTCTCTGGGTACAACAGTTAGAGTTCCTCCACCACCCCTCTGCTCCCAAACTCCTGTATTCTGACTGCGGGGAAAACAGCACCAAATATTAGCCTCTGATTAAAGATTACATCAGAAGCGGTAAGACGGAGCCCCATCTTCTCCGAGTGCAGTCTCCCAGCTGGTGCTGCCCGTGTCTTCAGAGGCCATCTTGCCTTCCCATCAGGCAGCGACTTCCGGGTGAGCACACAGAAATAGGACCATTGCGTTCCATAGGCATCGCCTATTACTTTGTTTCTTCTGCTGTAAAATCAGTCCCTTGGTCACAGAAGTATTCTGCAGGGTACCAGGAAGGTCTACAAGGCCTCCTGCAGATCTGTGACGGTGGTGCTGGCAGAAGCATTAGCGGCAGGAAGGCAAAGCCATATCCAGAATAAACGTCCGCCCCAGGGATGGCAAGCAGCTGCTCCTTCCCCAGTAGAAGACATCTAATGTCATTGACTTTTCACCAAGTGACTAGTGTTCCCTTAGAAGATGACACCATAATAGGGGCTCAGTGTTAGTATCTGCTGTAGGCAGGTTAGATCCTCGATGGTGATGAAGCCGGGTCAGATGTTTTGAGGCAAGTCCACGATGTGGGGCCCATTCGTAGCGTCCATCCCTGCAGCCTTGGTTGCTTCGTGCATGGGCCCACTGAACAGCACCTGGGGGGATGGCTAAAGTGGCTGAACGGCACAGGACGGACTGTCCTGCCCAACTGATTCTTGAGATCCTCCTCTGCAGAGGGGCCTGAGGGTGGGTATTCATATGCGGTAAAGTACCTTCCCAGTTGAAGGAGGTCCAGCCTCCTGTCTCTTCTCCAGGTCACCCTATTACCAGTCTTCCAATCTTGTTTTTTCCAACTCTCTGATGGTCCAGCCCAACCCATTAGCAACTGCCCATTAATCAAATGTAGACCCATACTTCTAGCCACCTTGCAGTCCAGGTAAAGTGGTCAACAACCCAGCACTTGAATGCTTGAAGTGAAGACCACAGGGAGAGTTTTCTTTCTTCGCTCTCCTTTAGGGCCACCTCTAGGTGGGACTGTAGGGCTGCACCCACCCACTTCTGGACCATCTGTAAACCAGGAGCGAGGTTTCTCCTCCTCAATCAACTAGTCAGAAGGCCCTCCCTGTGAGGCCACAAGTCTGGACTGTGGGTGGGAGACTGGGCAGGCAGAGGAGATAAGAGAGACAGCCTACGAGCAGATGCTGACAGACTCCTGAGGCACGTGGTCTACCTTCAAAGGCCCTGAGGACCACGAGTTTACCCAACGGCCTGCAGTGGAGCACAGGGTCACCAGCTTCCCCGCCCACAGAGACGCACGCACACTTCCCGCCTGTGTGCCGGCCTGGCTCTCCCAGGGACACCGCGGTGGCCTCCCACAGAGCAGAAACAAGTTCACAGGACGTGACCCGCGTGGATCAAGACAAAAACAAGAGCGCTCTGTAATCAGGTCCAAACACAGACAAAAGTGTGAATACTTTCAAAATCACAAAAAATGATCAAACACTCCACTCTTAGCTACTATGAGTGATGAATGCTTCTTTACCAAATGCAGGCTTCCCTCCTCAGAGATGAGTTGTTATGATATTCAAACATGTAATTTCCTGCACTTCCCCACAGCATCTAATCCAGAGCAAAGCCCTGCTTCCGATTCAACTTTCACCAAGACCACCTCATACAAGCCCATAACCAGCTCTGTGCTGAAGCTGAAGCTCCAATACTTTGGCCACCTGATACAAAGAACGGACTCACTGGAAAACGCCCTGATGCTGGGAAAGATTGAAGACAGGAGAAGGGAACGACAGAGGATGAGACGGTTGGATGACATCACTCAGTGGACTCACACTCACTCACATCGACTCAAAGGACATGAGTTTGAGCAAACTCCGGGAGATAGTGGACAGGGAAGCCTGGCGTGCTGCAGTGCATGGGGTTGCAAGAGCCTGACACGACTGAGCTACTGAACAACAGAACCGCCTCGTGCAAGGCCATAACCAACTGAGAAACTCCATGGCTCCCAGGTGTGTGCTCCCCTTATTGCAATTGCAGAGTAAAGTCAACTTTTCTTTTTTGGTTGTGCCTCACAGCATGTTGGATCTTATTATTAGTTCCCAGACCAGGGGTTGACCCTGCAGGGGAAGTGCGGAGTCCTAACCTCTGTCTGCCAGGGGAGTGCCCAGAGTAAGGCCAACTTGTTCGGTGATAGGTGAGCTGCTGTCGTCTTTAGCTGGAGGGCAGCCACACCACCCATCACCACACCGCCCACCCCAGTGCTCATAAGGCCACATCATTTGTGTCAGCCAAACCTGTGGCCATCAGGGTGCGGGGAGCAGAACCACCGCAGATAATCTAAGCCAGGCTGACAACAGACACAGGGCTCTGGCCTGGGCCTCTGAGGACGACTCCCAGAGGTGGGGGTGGGGTTCCACCCTCTGGCTCTGCCTCCAGAGTCAGGAGTCTGCCAAACATCCAGAGCCGCCACCCTAGGCTGCGGCAGCCAGAACAGATGCTCCTGCGGCTGCTGTCACTGCCGTCCCTGCCTGCCGGCACTCAGGCAGCTGGGAGGTGGCATCAGAACCTGCCCACCCCCTCTCCATCTTGCTTGTCAGCAGAAAAGAGCAGAGAGCAGCAAGGACATGGCCTCCGCCCCCTTCCCCCCTCCAAACCTCCTGGAAGATCAGGCAGTTGGCTGACTCCAATTTCCAAGCAGACCTGGGAGGGAGGAAGTGGAGACAGGCAGCCGCAGCGACTCCCCCAACGTGGCCTCTAGCAGCTGTGCGGCCCACTTCCAGATTTCTCTTTTTCCCTCTCTCAAAGAAAACCATACTTCTGTGTTCAGCTCCACAGGGTCCCCACTACTGACTGGCGCAGGGGGGATCCGCGACCACGCTGTGGTCTGGGTCTGGGACTCTAGGGTTCAGAGGGTTCCTGGGGTTCCCGGGGTTCCCTGGGAAAGGAGGGCCGGCCCTGTGGGCTGAGCAGAATCCACTTATTTGGAAACTTGGTGCCTGTTCCTGAATCGTGGTCTGCTGTGCTGGAGGCCGGGACGCAGGAAGACCCGGCGACCGTGGGCCGGGAGGCAGGGGGCCCGCGGGTCACTAGGGGCCCCTGGACACTGGTCCCCGCCGGGCGTTTGTGCTGCGGCGGCGGGGGGGACAGCTCTGGGACGAAGACGCACGTGGGTGGCAGGGAAGGAGCCTCTAAGGGCGGCGACTTTGGTGCGTCTTGGTTGACTTGGACGGAGGGGTGTGTCCGCTGGAGGACGTGCTTACTCTAGCTGTAAGGTGACGCCGCCAGGAAGTGAGGACGGAGGCCCACCCACTCACGTGGGAGGAGGGCAGTGGAGCCTTTTGGTTTCCAAGGCTTCAAAACAGAGTCCAACCCCAAGGAGGGAGAGGACACCAAGGAACCTCAGAGCCCTCCCTGCTTGGGGTTGAGAACTCAGTTCTTCTGTCTTGTTTTTGAGGCCGGCAGTGAGATAAAAATCACCACCTCATGTATGTGAGGGACTTCCCTGGTGGTCCAGTGGCTAAGACTCAGCTGCTCCCAATGCTGGAAAGCTGGATTCCACTCCTGGTCCGGGTACTAGATCCCACATGCTGCAACTAAAGAGCCCCTGAACCTAAGAGTGGGTGCAGCCAAATAAGTAAATAAATATATTAAAAAAGAATAAAGCCATGATCACTTTTAATAGAGCTGTTCTTGACAAAGTTATATAATTGTTACAGATCAAACTACTGTTGTGAAATTTGTGAGGGGTTTATTTGGAAGCCTGTGGTCCCTACAGCTGATGAAGTAGAGAAGCCACAAATTAGCACAAAAGGCAACTTTTAAAAACAAGCTAAAAAGAAATTCTCCCTAAAACTGCAGAAGGTAAAAACTTTGAGAAAAGAGTTCCCCATATACCACTATGAAAAACCAGGATCTAAAAAAGGACCGAAGTTTGGATAGGTTTTCTGTTCCAGAGCTGATGCTACTTTTAAGATATTCAAGAGCTCAGATTGAATAGAGGGATCAGCTAATACCTTTTAAAATATATTTGAAAATTTTGGTTTTGTTTATGTTTTGCCAAAAGTTTTTACTTCATTTTGGGTTTGAAGGGTTCGATAACAAAAGAAACCACATTTTTTACGGAAGACTATTTGATTTAATCTCAATATACAGTCATTTAAGGAAAAGAAATAGAAACAGTAGACGTAACAGCATATAGGTCACCAAAGTGGGCCGACAACCTACGTCCAGGCTTAACAGTGCTGGGAAGTCCCTTCTTAACAGCAATCTATAGTCCCAACTGAGAGAGGGTCCTGGGTGGTGTGCCCACCCCACGGGTGAAACTTCCAGTCGCCATCTTGGGGGCTCCTGCTTATATTCTCAGGCCACAAATGGATATCATCATCAGTTTGCAGGACAAAAATGCAGCTTTGGTTTTTTCTTTAACTTTTACCTTGCTGTTCGTTTTACCTAGTGAGTCTTAGGCCTTCTTAGACCCCGGGGGCTGGCCAGGCCCTCAGGAACTTAAGAGGTTCCGAGACCCACTTCCTTTCTCACCTAAAGTGCCGCTTGGCTTGCTGGTAACAAGTAGTGTGCTTGCAGACAGACATGCAGTCCAGGCAGGGTCCAGGCAAGGTCTGAAGTGGGTAGAGGCCTACTTCCCTACATTTTTTTAAAAAAAAATATTTATTTGTTTATTCTTACTTTTAAATTTATTTTGCTTCACCGAGTCTTAGTTGCAGCATGTGGGGTGTAGTTCCCCGACCAGGGATCGAACCCAGGCAACCTGCATTGGGAGCGCAGAGTCTTAGCCACTGGACCATGAGGGAAGTTCCTCTCCTACTTCGAAGCCTAAACAAGACTTACCTCCATTTTAATTTCCTAACAGTTTCTCATTACATAGATTTTGCCCTTCCTCTGCACAGAATTCTTGGGAGAGAAGTTAAAAAGTAAACGTGCTAGCAATTTGCTAACACAGCCTTGAAATAAAATTCATTCAGACAAATGCGAAATACTTTATTTGTGCTCAGTCTACTGATGCAGGTGTCTCCACTAAAAATTACAAAACTGGCAGACAGAGCTCAGTTCTTGGGTCTGGGTACACAATGAAAACCCAAGCAACGCAGGAGCCTTCTCCAGGCATTCCTACGAGATCATAACTATATTTGGAGCGATACACAAGGGCCACAGCTGCAGTTCAGGGCTGCAAACAAGCGTTCAAATAGGTGGAACTTCAGTGAAAACATTAACTATGACTCTCAGAGCATGATCTGCATATTATCTCATCTATGCAGCCGTGTCCTACGGTGCCTCCCCCACCAGGAAGCAAAGTGTCAAAGGATGAATGTGTCAGACAGGGAGAAAATTTGCAGAGAAGTAGAGTCGGGTACGACTGAAGCGAGTTAGCAGCAGCAGCAGCAGCCGCAAGTTTGAGGCTCAGTAAGTCTCCGTTTTCACTTTCTTTGTGTGTTAGTCGCTCAGTGGGGTCCAACTCTCTGCAACATCATGGATAGTAGCTGGCCAGGCTCCTCTGTCCATGGGATTCTCCAGGCAAGAATACTGGAGTAGGGTGCCATTCTCTTCTCCAGGGGATCTTCCCAACCCAGGGATCGAACCTGCTTCTCCGGTATTGCAGGGAGATTCTTTACCATCTGAGCCACTAGGTTAAAGGCATTAATCTGGTAATTCTGAGCTCAAAAATTTACTCATTACAAATACAGAATGTGATGAAGAAAATCATTTATATTTTTAAACACTATCCCTTGCGTTTGGGCCATTATGAAAATCTTAGAAAGCTAACGGGCTGATTGATAGGGACCAGATTTCACACTGGTGGGAACAAATGAGCACCCCTGTTCTCTGCCCATGATCTTGGAGGCCAAGGCATTGGCACAGGCCAGCCCTCTACCCCGCCAGCACCAAGGCCCCCATCTGGGACATTCAAGGCGGCACAGGACCTCACTGCAGCTTCCAGCGCAGGCTAGTCTCCGCCCCCGGCTGGATCTGAGTGCACCCCTGGTCCCCCTGGGCCTCGCTCTCTGCTGTGACCTCCAGGCCTGAGCAGTGGCCCTAGCAGGCCAGTGTGTGCCCTGCAGTCAGCCCCGCAGCTGCCCCGCTGAGGCCCCCACTATCGTCCACTGTGCTGGCCAAGCTCCGCTGGCCCTCCAGGGCATGAAGGGCTCATGGAATTCTATACTCTGTTAAACTACCATTCAAAAATGAGGATAAAATGAAAACATTTTCAGAGAAACAAAAGTGGAAAGTGTCAGTAACAGGCTGTGACTGAAGCATGCACTTCAGGAAAAAGAAACTGGACCCGGAGTGAAGGCTGAAGACGAATGATGACCCAAACAGATGAGGCCAGACTCAGAGAGGCCAGGGAAGGGCTGCGTCTGGATGCCCTCGCTATCTCAGCCTAACAGACAACAGCATATGCAGATGACACCACCCCAGATGCAGAAAGTGAAAAGGAACTAAAGAGCCTCTTGATGAGGGTGAAAGAGGAGAGTGAAAAAGCTGGCTTGAAGCTCAACATTCAAACAACTAAGATCACGGCATCCGGTCCCATCACCTCATAGCAAATAGATAATGGAAACAGCGGCAGACTTTGTTTTCTTGGGCTCCAAAATCACTGCAGACTGTAACTACAGCCAAGAAATGAAGACGCTTGCTCCTTGTAAGGAAAGCTGTGACAAACCTAGATAGTACATTTAAAAGCAGAGACATCACTTTGCCGACAAAGGTTCGTCTAGTCAAAGCTATGGTTTTTCCAGTAGTCACGTATGGATGTGAGAGTTGGACCATAAAGAAAGCTGAGTGCCCAAGAATTGCTGCTTCTCAACTGTGGTGCTGGAGAAGACTCTTGAGTGTCCCTGAGAGCAAGGAGATCAAACCAGTCAATCAATCCTAAAGGAAATCAACCCTGAATATTCTTTGGAAGGACTGATGCTGCAGCTGAAGCTCCAGATACTTTGGCCACCTGATGCAAGCTCCAATACTTTGGCCACCTTTTCCACCTGACTTTGGAAAAGACCCTGATGCTAGGAAAGATTGAGAAGAGGATAAGGGGGCAACAGAAGATGAGAAGGTTGGATGGCATCACTGACTCAGTGGACATGAGTCTGAGCAATCTCTGGGAGACAGTGAAGGACAGGGAAGCTGGCATGCTGCAGTCCATGGGGTGGCAAAGAGTTGGACATGACTTAATGACTGAACAGCAACAAAGAGAAGTGGTTTTTAAAATAATTACCTTCATGAAACAAAAACAAGATGTAATAAAAAAGGAATACTAGAAACAAAAACACTTAGAAATGAAAGATATGATGATGGCAGAAATAAAACTGTAATGTAAGGCCTAGAAGATAAAGTCAAAGCTCTCTCCCAGGAAAAGAAGGATAAAAGGTCAATAACTAGAAAAAAGTAGAAGAAAGGAGATTAACAGAAAACTCCAGAAGATCCAACATGTGAATAACAGGTGATCAAAAAGGCTAGAATAAAGAAACCAGAGCTCATAAAAAAATAATACAGGAAAGTTTTGGAGAGCTGAAGGACCCAAGTGCACCCTCCAGAAAGACCCCCAAGGAATACTAACTAAGGATGAACAAATCTCACCAAGGCGTGGGGATCACAATGGTCTCGGGCTTCCCCTTGTAACAAGAGCCAGCTGACATCCGAGTCAGGCCTTCAGAGTTCTACAGGAAAATGACTTTTAACCTAGAATTCAGTACCCAGGTAAACGCCATTCAAATACAAAGGAAGAAAAGGCATCTTCAGACAGTTTAGTTCTCAAAAAAATTTCTCTCTGATGGACTCTTTCCAGGGAAGCCACCAGAACATAAGACATTCGGTTCAGTTCAGTTCAGTCGCTCAGTTGTGTCCGACTCTGCGACCCCATGAATCGCAGCACGCCAGGCCTCCCTGTCCATCACCAGCCCCCGGAGTTCACTCAAACTCATGTCCATCGAGTCAGTGATGCCATCCAGCCATCTCATCCTTTGTCGTCCCCTTTTCCTCCTAACATAAGACACGAGGTCCCGGAATTCCCATTCAACAGAGGAGAAGCACAGAAAGAAGTCCTATAAGGAATGAAGAGCAACCCCAGGATGGCAGTGAGGCAGCAGGCCTGGGAAAGTCACAGCCTCAAGTGGAACAGGAAAATGCAAGGCTCTACCAGGGCTGAATCATTGCAGATGGTGACTGCAGTGAGGAAATTAAGACACTTGATCCTTAGAAGAAAAGCTGTGACAAACCTAGACAGCATTTTAAAAAGCAGAGACCGTACTTTGCTGACAAAGGTCTGTCTAGTCAAAGCTGTGGTTTTTCCAGTAGTCATGTATGCATGTAAGAGTCGGACCATAAAGAAGGCTGAGCACCAAAGAATTGATGCTTTTGATCTGTGGTGTTGGAGAAGACTCTTGAGCGTCTGTTGGACTGCAAGGAGATCCTAAAGGAAATCAGTCCTGAATATTCATTGGAAGGACTGATCCTGAAGCTGAAGCCCCAATACTATGGCCACCTGATGTGAAGAGCGGACTCATCGGAAAAGACCCTGATGTTGGGAAAGATTCAAGGCAGGAGGAGAAGGAGATGACAGAGGATGAGATGGTTGGATGGCATCATGGAGTCAATGGACATGAGTTTGAGCAAACTCTGGGAGATGATGAAGGACAGGGAAGCCTGTCGTGCTGCAGACCATGGGGTCACAAAGAGTTGAACACAACTTAGCGACTGAACAGCAACAAAGATAATGGGGAAAGACGTGAGCGTCCATGCTCTCTCCCAGACCCCTGGCCAGCTTGGGGAGTGGTCTCAAAGGTCCAGTGCCCCGGAATTGCCTGGATCGCTGGTAACATGGAGCTGTAGCCCATGGCTTTGTTCTCTCAGGTTACCTGGTCCTCCCCAGAGTTGGAGAAACATTTTCTATAGCATAGTTTTAAAACTTATTTCACTCTACTTGAGAATGTAATAGTTCTTTAGTCATTTTATGAATTCCACATCTAAGTGGTTTCCAATATTTTGCCTTTTTTAGCAGTTTAAAATAACCATTGTGTTTTTACCTGGAGTCCATGAGCAATCCAGCGACTAATTCCTCAGAGAAGATGTGATATGTGTGATATATGTATATATCATATCTTCTTTGGGATCTAAAAAAAAGTGATACAAATAAACTTATTTACAAAACATAAGTAGACCCACACACATAGAAAACAGACTTATGGTTACCAAAGGGGAAAGGTGGACGGGAGGGATAAATTAGGAGTTTAGGATTAGCAGATACACACTATTGTACATATAAAATAGATCAACAACAAGGTCCTACGATATAGCTCAGGAATCTATATTCAACATTTTGCAGTAACCTATAATGGAAACGAATCTAAATCTATATTAAATCTATACATCTGAATATCTATATATGTGAATCACTGCTGACACCTGAAACTAACACAACTTTGTAGATGAACTATACTTCAATTAAAAACAGCTTCGTTAATTAAAAAAAAAAAAAAAAAAACTCACCGGGTAGACCAAGGCTGACTGAAGGCTTGTTTTCCGGTGATTTGATCAATAACAATTCTGAGTTGACTTTTAGGATCTGGACCAGATGTCCCCACAAAGCAAGGTGGGGGTGATGGGAGCTTTTAAAAGAGGAGACGCCCCAGCTGTTGGTGGTGGCTGGCGTTTTTCTCCCTGTTGTCATCCCCAAGCACTTAGCAATTCCTTCTGCTGGGGTCTCGTGTGCTGGAGGCTATCCCAGAGGAAACAGGGTCTTCAGCTGAACGACCTGTGCTTCAGTCCTTAACAGCATCCAATGACGGGACAGTTTGTAAGGAAAGCCATACCCTACAGATGTTAGGTTAGATTTTATTAGTAAGAGGAAGCATGATATATATGTAAGATATATCGAATCCTAAATGTCCAGCTGGAAACGGTTTTATGAAGTCTGCTCCTCCTGTAATCAGGACCCCAGAAGCCCACACCTCTGCTGGATCCTCAGCTTGAGCTTCTAAGACAAGGCCAGTGGCTTCAACTTGAATAGCAAGCTGACTAGAAGGCTGGCCCTGGGTCCGAGTTACCCAGGAGACTTTCTAAGCGTTCAGGGCTCGGGCCAGGACAAATGTCTTCCGTGGCATCCTTAGATGGAGTTCTCCGCCTCAGCCCACCCTCCCACCGAGAGTCCAGTCCTTCCTGGTCTTGGAGTCTCAGTGCTAACCTCGCCCAGGTCCCGGCCTGCTCTCCCGTCTCTCATGGCCGCTGCGATGGAAAGGTCTTGGTGTCCTGGACGAGCGAACAGCCCCAGGGCCCGTAGCATCAGTGCTACCCAGCACGCTGGTTGTCAGAGTCTTTTTCATTTTTGGCCAATGGACTTTTCTTTACTGGGATCCCGATTAAGGATTAAAGGACTTTTGTTACAGTTCATCCAAAAGTTCAAAATGTTTCCCTCAGGAGACTTCTTAGGGACCCCACCCCCCTGGATTCTGGGATGGCATGTGGCACGGGTCTTGCAGTGGCGCCTGTATGCTGTGTCTGGACGGAGGCCCTTTGGCAGAGGGGCCTGGGGGTGGGGGGAGTCCCCCTGTGCATGGTCACTGAGGCCCCCCAGCCCCAAACCCGCCCTTTCTCTCTGCAAATGCCAGCAGCCCACAGTGCACGCTCCACTGCTTGTGAGCCTGCAGAATTTCACGAAGGCACCTCAAGCCTTGCCCGCTGGGTGCGCTAGCACAGCCCCAGCTGGCTGAGATCGGGAGACCCGCCCCCACAGCTGCCCAGCAAGCCCAGAGCCCAGGCTTCAGGCCTCGGGAACTCATGAGTCAGCAAGGTCTTTGGAGAAGGCTGTAGCTGGAGAAGCTCACGGCAGCGCAGGAGGCAGGCCCAAGGGAGCAGCCTGGGAGGAGACCTGTTTCGTGACCTGGCATCGGAGACTTATCCTCCTAGGCCAGGTGAGTCGTCAGAATCCCCGTGGGCAGGGCCAGGGTGCAAACTGGCCCCAGCCTCACCCGCGGGCTGTTCTGATTCGGTGGCTGTCTGGACCTAGTTCTGGGCCCTGGAGGAGCCCCTGGGCTTCTGAAGCACAGCCTAGCACTGGGTCCCCACAGCAACGAGCAGCCCCGGGGTGTTTCCAGGGGCAGAGGGTGAACACAAAACCACTGAGTCATTTCTGCAGGTCCCCCATACTCCTGGCACCTGGGGGAAGGCAGAGAGCCGGACTTTAGGCAGAAGTTGCCTTTGCAAATCTCCAGGCAGCGGCCACACACCTGTGCCTTAGCCAGCGGTGGAATTCAGTTGGTGGTGAACTGCAGAGTTCCACCTCTTTGTGTCTGGTATTTTTTTTTTTTTTTAAGCTCTCAAAACTTGAAAAACTGGTTAGAAAAAAAACTTTTTACTGTCTCATCTTCCTTCTGAACGTCTTCAGTAGTCATTAAAGACGGTCAATTCTCAACTTGTCTCAGTTAAGTTTAAAAATTTTAAAGTTTAACCAGTCCAAGGGTTATGGAAATTTTTAACCTGGTTTCTGTTTTTTGAATCCCTTTTCGGACTGGTTCCTCCACTTTCTGAATATACGACTCTTGAGATTTTATAATTATTTCCTTTGACTTCTACTAAGTTTCTTACCTTTCTATCGGGTACGAGAACCTAATTCTCTTAATTGTATTTAATTTAATTTTACCGGTACGATGGGTTTTGTTAGATATCTAAATAACACTAAGAATAGTTTAATGGGTACTGTAAAAAATGTCTTGATCCTCTTTATTAAGATCTTAAATATACCTTAGTATTGTCTGGGTCTTAACGGTTTCGTTAGGACTACTTTTTCTTGTTTCATCCGCCGTATTGAGAAGGTCTGAGGTCTCCTATGATGTTTCGATGGCATTAGGTTTACCGTACCATAACCGTGTTTTCGTCTGTATTCCTATTTACCTTCTCTTATATCTCGGGTCTTTATTTAGGTCTGTGGAGACTAGTTAACTAGAAGTCGATTCCTCCGTTTTTATATGTTGCCTCCTTCTGACAGGGAAATCGTTCACCAAGACCCTTTCAACCGTCAGCGTATATTTAGTTACTTCAATTTTATGAGGGAGTGTGGTGTGTTTTTTTATTTGAGTTTTACCGACTTTCTGAATTTGTACTCTGTTTTGTGGTATTTTCAGGATCTTTTGTTGTATCCGTTTTGAAAGAGACTGAATTTAACATTTTACAAAAGAATCCAGTCAGAATTTCGGTTATCTTTGTTTACCTTGGATTCTTTAGACGTTCGAAAACGTGTCGTTTCCTTTGGTATTTGTTTTGTTTTTCTGTTAGGTGTCTGGCCCTCTTTTACAAACTTTTACTGCGTTGGTTGTTCCCGAATTAAAGGTTTTATGTATTTGTCGAGTATGTTGAGTTGTTACTGTTTTTGGTTTCTTAGGTTAACTTTTTACCCGTCTTACTTTCTTTGTAAAGGGGTTTCTTCTGTATGTCTACAAGTTGTAACGATCAATAATCTCTTAAGCAAATAGAGACTACAGTGAAGTAGCTTCTCATGCCACTTAAATTGGCCACCATTAAAAAGTCTACAAATAACAGATGGTAGAGAGAAAAGGGAGGAGAAAAGGGAACCCTTGTACAAAAACTCAGCAGTGGCCACAGGACTGGAAAAGGTCAGTTTTAAGATGGTAGGAGCTGAGAGAGGGCATCAGAGGGCAGACAAACTGAAACCAGGTGGCCAAAGTATTGGAGCTTCAGCTTCAGCCTCAGTCCTTCCAGTGAATATTCAGGGCTGATTCCCTTTAGGATTGACTGGGTTGATCTCCTTACAGTCCAAGGGACTCTCAAGAGTCTTCTCCTACATACACACGTGTATGTGTGTGTGTGTATCTGAATCACTTTGCTGTATAGCAGAAATTAACACAACGTTGTAAGTGAACTAGAATTTTTTAAAAAAGAAAATAGGCTCCCAGACTCTATTTAAAAACAGGCTGGCTTCTCTGGTGATGCAGTAGTTAAGAATTCACCTGCCAACGTGGGGCACACAGGTTCCATCCTTGTTACGGAAAGATCACCCGCGCCTCAGAGCAATTAAGCCCGTGCACCACAGCTCCCGAGCCCACTCTCTAGAACCCATAAGCCTCACTACTGATCCCACAGCCACTGGAGCCCGAGTGCCCAGAGCCCCTGCTCGGCATCGAGAGAAGCCACGGCGACGAGAAGCCGCAGCTGGAGAGGAGCCGCTGCTCGCCGCCCCTAGAGAAAGCCCGCCCAAACGAAGGTCCGGAGCCGCCAAAAAGTGAAAATCAGTAAAGCCAGGAAAGAGATCTTTCAGAGAAAAGCAGGCAAGAGGACATCTGATCTTATTTAAGAGGGAAGAGCAAGCACCAGGTTTATGCTCTGACCTAAACAACCGAAAACCTCAGCAAAGCTAGCAGAGGACATCTTTTAAGACACTGGGCACCACGCCGTGAAGGACCACAGAAAACAGGGGAAGTGCGCCCTCTGCTGTGCGCGCGAGCACCAGCTGGGGTATTTCCAGGACGAGATGCAAGCCCGGGACCGGCGTCTCCTGAGCGGGGTCCAGGACGAGATGCAAGCCCGGGACCGGCGTCTCCTGAGCGGGGTCCAGGAACCAAGCCCGGGACCGGCGTCTCCTGAGCGGGGTCCAGGAACCGCACGCCGAAGCCCACAGGGCAGAGTGCTGAAGAGGAGAGAGACACACAGGGAGTTCTGGAGGCCTGCAGTGTCGGCTGAACACCAGTGAGCACATGCCGGGTCAGGACGGGGTGGGGGGCTGGTGGTCTACCCGAGGCTGGGAAAGAACCACCATGAGGACTGGAAACAGCAGCAGCTGGCGCTCACACAAGGTGGAGGGTAGTCGTTTGTACCATCAGCCAGAGTAGGCATGTCTCAGCTCAGGAGCAGGGAAATTACCCCGGACCAAATGCTGCTTGGACCCCACCTGTGAAAAGTGAAAATGTTAGGCACTCAGTCGGGTCCGACTCTTTGCGGCCCCTGGCCTGTAGCCTGCCAGGATCCTCTGTTCATGGGATTTCCCAGGCAAGAATACTGGAGTGGGTTGCCGTTCCCTTCTCCAGGGGATCTTCCTGACCCAAGGATCGAATCGGTGGCTCCTGCATTGCAGGTGGATTCTTTACCATCTGAGCCACCAGGGAAGCCCTGGACCCCACCTAACAGAGCTTAAATGCAAATCCCGAAAGGATCAGACTGTTTCCAAGTAACTCAACTGCAACCAGAACAAATACCAAGAATATTTGCAGGATGCAGAAATATCCAGCACCAAAAGGTAAACTTCACATGGTCTGATTTCCCATCAGAAAGTATCAGGCATGCAAGAAATAGGAAAATAGAACCATAAGGAGGAGAAAAAGCAGCCATCAAGATGGACCCATAAATAATACAGTTGAAAGAATTAGTCAATAAGGACGTTGTCACACAAAACTCAATTGTCAAAGACATATGCCCCCAACCCCCAGTGTTCACTGCAGCACTGTTTACAATACTCAGGACACGGGCGCAGGAGGAGAAGGGGACGCCAGAGGATGAGATGGCTGGATGGCAGCACTGACGCCATGGACATGAGTTTGAGCAAGCTCTGGGAGATACTGAAGAACAGGGAAGCCTGGCGGGCTACGGTCCACGGGGTCCCAAAGAGGTGAACACGACTTTGTGACCAAACACCAAGAAAATTAAACAGTGAGAAAATTTAAACATTAAAAAAACCCCAAAAGTTGACAACAATAAGAGCTTACTGCAAAGCACGGGGAACTCTCTGCAGGGCGTGGTGGTGACCTAGAAGGGAAGGGGATCCAAAACGGGGAATATCTGTGCGTCTGTGGCTGGTTCACTGTGCCGTACAGGAGACGCTGACACGGCGGCGTCAAGCAACGATATGCTCTTTTGAAAAAACCCAGCGGTCTACACTCCTGTATAAAAGGTAGAAACCGTGGAATTGGTTTAAAAAACAAGACCCAACACTATGCTACCTGCAAGAAACCCACTTTAAATGTAAAGACACAGCTGCTTAAAAATAAGAGGAGGGAGAAAGATAAGCCACATCAAATCAAAAGAAAACCGGTGTGACTCCTGCAACATCAGACAAGATAGATTTCAGAGAAAAGAATATTATCAGAGACAGAAGACAAAGGAGTCTATTAGAGAACATGACAATTCTGAGCATACGTGCACCTGTCAGCGAGCTGCAAAATATCGCATAATGAAGCCAAAACTGATGGAACTACAGAGAGAAAGAGATGAAGTCCCACTTACAGCAGGACGTCCCAGCACCCCTCTTTCAATGCAAGGACAGAGAAATTCAGGAAGGAAATAGAAGACATGACTAACACTATCAACAGATTTGACATTTATAGAACATTATAACCAACAACAGCAGAATACACCTTATTGGCAAAGGCACACAGAACATTTGCCAAGAGAGATCATATTCTGGGGCATAAAACAAGTGTCAAAATTTTTTAAAGTCATGCAAATATTTAAGTCATACAAAGTATGTTCTCTAACCACAGTGGAATTAAATTAATAAGCAATAACAGGAAGATCTCTGGACAAAAACAATCCTCAAATATTTGGTAATGAAAGTCATGCTTCTGGGACTTTCCTGGCGGTCAAGGGAATTCTGAGTAACTAGTAAACACGCGCTGATGCTACCCTCAGTGCCGTGGTGGTCAGAATTCTGCGTGTAAACAAGATACAGCTTTCCCAGCATAAACAAGGCATAAGGACTGACCCAGGATCTTGAGGCCGTGATCAGCCTGGGTGAAGGGCACACAGAGCTCCAGCCCTGGGTGTCGCTGGCACCTCAAACGAAGCTTTTAAAATGACACCTATTCCCTTTGATATCTGGAAAGCTGTCCTGGGAAGGTCTGCCTTGAGCAGGGCAAGGGGCACGTTCAAACCTCCCTCTTGACGGCTCCAGCCTGTCAACTACAAACTGGCATTTGCCAAGGTGGTTCAGTCGGCAGAGAAGCCACCTGCAACACAGCAGAGCCGGGTTCGATCCCTGCGTCAGGAGGATGCCCCCGGGAAGTGAAAAACCTACTCCAGTATTCTTCCTGGAGAATCCCGTGGACAGAGGATCCTGGCGGGCTACAGTCCATAGGGTCACAAAGAGTTAGACGCAACTTGGCAACTAAACCGCCACCGTCTGCCTCTCCAAGGATTAAGTCATGCCCTGCTGAACCTGCTGACCTTCATACACCCCCTGAAAGAGTTCAGGGTGCAGAGCGGAAATGTGGCGCCCTCTGCTGGGGTGGGGGAACTGCCAGGTCAGGTCTTCACATAGATACTTTCCGGAGCCGATTTTACGAGCCCAGTTCTTGTATCTCCCCGTATCTGGAAAACCACTAAAGTCCTCCATGGTGACCACTGTTCCGCGTGACGCGCAAGGCTTCACGAGACCAGTGGAGACTTTCCGGGAAAATACGTGCGCCCTGGCGTGTATCCCCCTTCACCAGAATCGCATGTATCCTGACCTTCCCCCTTTCTCTTTGGAGCCGTCCCTCAGAGCTCTCTGAGGTGCTGGCTCCCAGGCTGCAGCCCGCATTTTGCCCCAGATAAAACTTCACTGGCAACTTTCAAGCTGTGTGTTTCTTAGTGACAAGCCCTAAGGGTTCCTAGTGCTCTGATCACGGTGGGCCCAGGGCAAATGTATGTCTGACGCCGGGGAAATGGCCCGTCAGCCTCTCAGGAGCGGGTGCAGGCCCGTGCTCCAGAGCCCCCTGGAGCTGGGCTTGTGGTGCCATTTCCTCCAGAACTGAGCAGCAGGACAAGCGCTGGACGCCCCATCCTCAAAGTCTGGCCCTGCCCCCTCCCCCAGCCCTTAGGAGGCCTGCTCACCGTATACGCTGGGCAGGGAGCCCCAGGGCCCCTGGTCAAAGGCCCCGGATATGCGTCTACCTGCCGCCTTTGGACCTGAGAACTGTCCCACATCCAGAGCTTGCGAGGGACCGTGATTTTTCCACGGTCGAGGCAGTCACCATCAGCCTTCTGCTTGCCGGCTCCGGAAGCTGTTAGTGTCCAAAATGCCAGCTCGTCGCGCGCACGGCACTCTCCTGGCCGTCGCTACGGGCCCCGCTGCACCCTGGCTGCCGCCGCGGCCTGCTCTTCAACTCAGGAATCATGTCCATCCGGGCTCCGATGGTGAACCCGGGGCAGCCTCTCCTGCCAAGCGCGGTCTGCAGACGACAGCCGTCCCCAGGCGCTAACAGGCGCTGAAGCCCGTCCAGGTCACTGCCTGGCGCAGGGCCTTCTCCAGGACACCGGGTCTGGTGGAAGCTCTCCAGCCCCACCTTGCAGCCCAACCCGCAGGGCTTTCCGCTCCCCTCCCTCAGTCCTCTGCCGAGGAGGCCCCAGCGTCTCCACCTCCTTACTGAGGGCCGCTGTCACAGGCTTCAGGCCGCCGTCCCAGCGGTGAATGTTGACTGCGTCCTTGCCAGGCACTGGAGCCCAGGAACTGGAGTCCCGGTTCAGTGACTCCGTGTGAGTCGTTCATTTCTCTCCATCTGTAAATGTCCCCTGCCCCTGCCCTGACGGTCTCATGACCCTTGAGCTCGGTTCCCAGAGTCCTCTTCCTGCAGTTCGGGTGCCTCGGCCCCTTTGGTCAGGAAGCAATTTGCTCCCAGAGACGATGCTTCCCTGCTGGGCTGCTTTCAAAGCTGGCCCTGTTTATCTGGGCTTCTCTTCCCAGATGGTAAAGAACCTGCCTCCAGTGCAGGAGACGCAGGTTCGATCCCTGGGTCGGGAAGATCCCCTGGAGAAGAGCATGGTGACCCGCTCCAGTGTTCTTGCCTGGAGGATTCCGTGGGCAGAGGAGCCTGGCGGGCTACAGCCCATGGGGTCGCAGGACTCTTGCCTGGAAAATCCCATGGATGGAGGAGCCTGATAGGCTGCAGTCCATGGGGTCGCTAAGAGTTGGGCACGACTGAGCGACTTCACTTTCGCTTTTCACTTTAATGCATTGGAGAAGGAAATGGCAACCCACTCCAGTGTTCTTGCCTGAAGAATCCCAGAGAGAGTGGGCCCCCGTCTCTGGGGTCGCACAGAGTCGGACACGACTGAAGCGACTTAGCAGCAGCAGCAGCAGTGGGAAGCAGCTGTATAGCACGGGGAGCTCAGCTCGGTGCTCTGTGGTGACCTGGAAAGGTAGGATGGGGGAGAGGGAGGGGATTCCAAAAGGTGGGGGATATGTGTGTACGTATAGCTGATGCGGGACACGTCTGAGCATGCGCACACGCATACGCTAGGTTTGTCCGTTTGGTCCACTTGGAAGTAACGAGGCACGACAGGGACAGGCCTGGGACCTCCTTTTCCTTGGAGTATTTGCTCTAGAAGTCTCGTCATCGTACACCCTTTCTCTGCCCCCTGGAAATGTCTGAAGCTTAGTCAAGTTGAGGAAGACGCTCAGGTTATCTTGACCACCGAGTGCCAGGGCAGGGGGTGGCGGCCATCCAGGCTCGGCTCCCGGGGACCAGGGCGCCACCCGTGTGGGAATGAGCCGCCACCAGAGGAGCCCGCAAGCATCGCATTGGCCAAGATTCTGCTCCTCCGCAATTTCACCCACTGGTTTTAGCGTTCGTCACATCTTTGGTAGACCACTGTGCTCAGGACCGTCCCCAGGGGACAATCAGTGGTGAGGTGAGGTTCCCCCAGCAGGGCTGGAGGGGAGAGGGAGAGGCTGCGATAAGGATATGCTGATTCCTGGGCAGTGGTGAATGGCTGGCTGTTGGTTTGGGATAAGAAAGGGGCGAGACTGGAAGCCTAGTCTGGGGAAGAGGCATGCGAGTGTGAGGGGGCTGGGCGCAAAGCAGGCAGATCTTTGTGCACCCCGAGCCCGCCCGAGACCCCTCCCCTCTTTTAAGGAAGTACTTGACCACGTGGTAGACAAGATGGCTTGTCCAGTAGACGTCAGGGGCCTCCTTCCTCAGCCACACCAGGGTTTACACAGGGGGCCATGACCAGGGGCAATGGGGGCCAGGCTGGAGGCTGAGTGGGGGCTTCCTCTCCCTGAGACTTAGCTCACCGATGACCCCTCCAAAGGCTGACCTGTCATAAGAGCTGCTGGCCCTCAGGGTGACACCGCCCCTAGAGAAGACCAGCCCCTCACTTGGCCCGTTTATTACATGAGACCTCTTCAAAGCAGGAGACGGAGAAATGCTTCCTCAACAGAACCAATGCCTACTCTGGACATAGATTTCTTGTGTGCCCACAGTTGCTCTGCCAGGCTACCTGATGTCTGATGGATCTATCGTAGCATCGCCTCCGAGTCAGAAGAGCTGTGACCGCGGGCTGTGACTGCAGGCTCTTCTGTCGCTAACAGGCGCTGAAGCCCGTCCAGGTCACTGCCTGGCGCAGGGCCTTCTCCAGGACACCGGGTCTGGTGGAAGCTCTCCAGCCCCACCTTGCAGCCCAACCCGCAGGGCTTTCCGCTCCCCTCCCTCAGTCCTCTGCCGAGGAGGCCCCAGCGTCTCCACCTCCTTACTGAGGGCCGCTGTCACAGGCTTCAGGCCGCCGTCCCAGCGGTGAATGTTGACTGCGTCCTTGCCAGGCACTGGAGCCCAGGAACTGGAGTCCCGGTTCAGTGACTCCGTGTGAGTCGTTCATTTCTCTCCATCTGTAAATGTCCCCTGCCCCTGCCCTGACGGTCTCATGACCCTCGAGCTCGGTTCCCAGAGTCCTCTTCCTGCAGTTCGGGTGCCTCGGCCCCTTTGGTCAGGAAGCAATTTGCTCCCAGAGACGATGCTTCCCTGCTGGGCTGCTTTCAAAGCTGGCCCTGTTTATCTGGGCTTCTCTTCCCAGATGGTAAAGAACCTGCCTCCAGTGCAGGAGACGCAGGTTCGATCCCTGGGTCGGGAAGATCCCCTGGAGAAGAGCATGGTGACCCGCTCCAGTGTTCTTGCCTGGAGGATTCCGTGGGCAGAGGAGCCTGGCGGGCTACAGCCCATGGGGTCGCAGGACTCTTGCCTGGAAAATCCCATGGATGGAGGAGCCTGATAGGCTGCAGTCCATGGGGTCGCTAAGAGTTGGGCACGACTGAGCGACTTCACTTTCGCTTTTCACTTTAATGCATTGGAGAAGGAAATGGCAACCCACTCCAGTGTTCTTGCCTGAAGAATCCCAGAGAGAGTGGGCCCCCGTCTCTGGGGTCGCACAGAGTCGGACACGACTGAAGCGACTTAGCAGCAGCAGCAGCAGTGGGAAGCAGCTGTATAGCACGGGGAGCTCAGCTCGGTGCTCTGTGGTGACCTGGAAAGGTAGGATGGGGGAGAGGGAGGGGATTCCAAAAGGTGGGGGATATGTGTGTACGTATAGCTGATGCGGGACACGTCTGAGCATGCGCACACGCATACGCTAGGTTTGTCCGTTTGGTCCACTTGGAAGTAACGAGGCACGACAGGGACAGGCCTGGGACCTCCTTTTCCTTGGAGTATTTGCTCTAGAAGTCTCGTCATCGTACACCCTTTCTCTGCCCCCTGGAAATGTCTGAAGCTTAGTCAAGTTGAGGAAGACGCTCAGGTTATCTTGACCACCGAGTGCCAGGGCAGGGGGTGGCGGCCATCCAGGCTCGGCTCCCGGGGACCAGGGCGCCACCCGTGTGGGGATGAGCCGCCACCAGAGGAGCCCGCAAGCATCGCATTGGCCAAGATTCTGCTCCTCCGCAATTTCACCCACTGGTTTTAGCGTTCGTCACATCTTTGGTAGACCACTGTGCTCAGGACCGTCCCCAGGGGACAATCAGTGGTGAGGTGAGGTTCCCCCAGCAGGGCTGGAGGGGAGAGGGAGAGGCTGCGATAAGGATATGCTGATTCCTGGGCAGTGGTGAATGGCTGGCTGTTGGTTTGGGATAAGAAAGGGGCGAGACTGGAAGCCTAGTCTGGGGAAGAGGCATGCGAGTGTGAGGGGGCTGGGCGCAAAGCAGGCAGATCTTTGTGCACCCCGAGCCCGCCCGAGACCCCTCCCCTCTTTTAAGGAAGTACTTGACCACGTGGTAGACAAGATGGCTTGTCCAGTAGACGTCAGGGGCCTCCTTCCTCAGCCACACCAGGGTTTACACAGGGGGCCATGACCAGGGGCAATGGGGGCCAGGCTGGAGGCTGAGTGGGGGCTTCCTCTCCCTGAGACTTAGCTCACCGATGACCCCTCCAAAGGCTGACCTGTCATAAGAGCTGCTGGCCCTCAGGGTGACACCGCCCCTAGAGAAGACCAGCCCCTCACTTGGCCCGTTTATTACATGAGACCTCTTCAAAGCAGGAGACGGAGAAATGCTTCCTCAACAGAACCAATGCCTACTCTGGACATAGATTTCTTGTGTGCCCACAGTTGCTCTGCCAGGCTACCTGATGTCTGATGGATCTATCGTAGCATCGCCTCCGAGTCAGAAGAGCTGTGACCGCGGGCTGTGACTGCAGGCTCTTCTGTTCCGATACAGACCATAGCGCTGAAGCAGCCGGCCAGAGAGACCAGGATTACCTTCAGCTCAGACGTGGGCTGGGGGCCTCACCCTGCAGGGTTGAGGCTCTGTCCCCCAGCGTGCGGGGTAAGCCCTGAACCGATGGCCCAGATACGGTACTACATCCGAATAGCTAGAGGCACTGTGGGGAGGTGGGAACAGCCGCTCTCAGCACTCCCAGAAGCCCAGCGGAAGCACTTTTTCTTCTGGTCCCCAAACATTTAGGTCCCACTACATTGTTATCCAGGGGATGAAGTCCTGCCCCAGGAAGTGTTCCTCTGAGCTTAAACCTGTGAACACCATCTGGTCACGTTGAGCTCTGTATTCTGATGCACCAGCAAACAAAGGAGTTACTTTCTTGGTGGGGGTAGTTGACCCTGTTTATCCTAAGTTACGGTGCTGCTATTCAATGAAGACAGAGAGGAACATATCTGAACTCAGGGCATTCTCTGGGGCATCTCTGGGTGCTTATACCCTAAGAGAAAATGGAGAATGGCTAACTGTGGCGACCATCTTTTGACGAGAGAAAGGCGACTCCGACTCCTCAAGGCTGAGAGTCCTGGTCACCCTACCAAGCAAGCGACCTGAGCCGAGATAAATGGCTGTTGAGGGTGCGGAAAACCACGTGTGAGTGTGGAGGAGGAAGATGACTTGCAGTTGCATCTCTAGTCCAGTTGCACCAGTGACTCGGCCTTCACCCCCTAATTTTTGTGCAGTTAGCCTTTTGTGGAGATTGAAAGAAACTGAAAAATCGGACTTCAAATGTGGCGTGAGAGGGTCTGAGTGGTGTAAGAGGCTGACTGTACGTAGCTGACACCTCTGAGGCCCTGTGTCCCACACCATCAACCCCCTCTGTCTTCAGCTGGAAGTGTAACAGGCAGTTCCATGCAAGCTCAGGTTGATAGCATCTTATCCACTTGCAACTTATCCACTTCTTATAGCAAGGCTGGGCGTGCTAAGTCGCTTCAGTCGTATCCGATTCTCTGCACCCCCCGCACTGTAGCCCTCCAGGCTCCTACGTCCATGGGCTTCTCCAGGTAAGAATATGGAGTGGGTTGCCATGCCCTTCTCCAGGGCATCATCCCTACCCAGGGATAGAACCCGCGTCTCCTCCAGCTCCTGCCTTGCAGGCGGATTCTTTACTACTGAGCTAGCGGGGAAGACTTTTTTAAAAGTACTTTATTTTATTTTTGGCCATACTCTGAGGCATGTGTGGTCTTAGTTCCCCAACCAGGGATGAAACCTGTGCCCCCTGCCCTGGACGTAGAGTCCCAACCACCTGGAGCACCAGGGAAGCCCTGTAGTTGCTGTTGAGTTTTTTATTTTTTATTTTTAATGACCTCAAAGTCTTTCATGCTCCTCTTTTCAAAAAGCGGCGTCTCTCTGCTCCTTGATTTCAGGCTGGACATGTGACTTGCTTTGGCCAAGGTGATATTAACCAACACATCACCAGTCAAGGCTTGAACACTCCTTGCCTGTTGTGATTTACCTTTTTAATAATTTTGTAGCCTATGGTGTATAGGTTGCTGAAACTGAAACTCCAATACTTTGGCCCCTGATGTGAAGAATGGACTCACTGGAAAAGACCCTGATGCTGGGAAAGATTGAAGGCAGGAGGAGAAGGGGACGAGAGGATGAGATGGTTGGATGGCATCACCGACTCGATGGACGTGAGTTTGAGTAACCTCCGGGAGTTGGTGATGGACAGGGAAGCCTGGCGTGCTGCAGTCCATGGGGTCGCAAAGAGTCGGACACGACTGAGCGACTGAACTGATGGTTTATTGGCCAGTATGGTCAGAAGAGTCAAGCAAAAGCACCACCACCAAACACTTAAAAGATGCATGGATGGTGGTCTCTCCAAAACATTCATTTGATTCCCCTNGTCGCAAAGAGTCGGACACGACTGAGCGACTGAACTGATGGTTTATAGGCCAATATGGTCAGAAGAGTCAAGCAAAAGCACCACCACCAAACACTTAAAAGATGCATGGATGGTGGTCTCTCCAAAACATTCATTTGATTCCCCTGTCTGGCATCTACAGGACACGTAGCCTAAATGAATCACGGCAGATGCTGATGGGCTAGTGTGAACTTAGATGTAGTTCCAATTACAGCTGATGTGGTCCAGCTGATGTGTCCAATTACAGCTGGGCATGGTTAGTTTTTAGCTGAAGCAGACTGACCAACCCTCTGGAATGTGATATACAGCTGTTGATTCAGTGGGTGGTTTTAGTCTCAATACTTACAAAGACAGAGAAGCAAAAGCAACTCAACTCTATGCGCCAAGGAGATCAATACCCCTCCTCATCTCGGCTCAGCTCCGAGTTATTAATAACTCCGCTGCCCTCTGTCCATGGTCAGGAGAGCTCTAATCCTCTTGATATTTTGCATGATGTCATGCTAGTTCTTGGAGAAGGAAATGGCAACCCATTCCAGTATTCTTGCCTGGAAAATCGCATGGACAGAGGAGCCTGGCAGGCTACAGTCCATGGGGTCACAAAGAGTCGACACAACTTGGCAACTGAGCATGCACGCATATGCTAATTCACTAGCACGTTGATGACACCGTGCTAATTGGATCCGTTAAACAGGAAGACGCAGGTACTTTGGATATTCTAGTGGGTCTTCTCTGTGCCAGATAAGGGAAAGTAAAGACTACTCAGTGGACTGGCACACCAGCCAAGTTGGTCAGGTCCAGTGGTCTGAGCATGCCGAAACACCCTCTAAGCGAAGAGAAGGGGAGAAAGACTGCTGCCTCTTCTGTCTCCACCGCCGCGGAAGAGGTGCAGCTGGGTCAGGGGCTCTTCGTATTCTGGAGGCAGCAGATACTGCCGCCACTCACTGAGTGGTCCAGAGACTTCCAGCTTTGACTAGATGAGATCAGGCGCTTTCAGGGAGCTATGGCCGTAGACTTCGGGCTTTGACTAGGACCCAGAGCCAAAGCATGCTTTGCGGTACATTCAGGATGCTTTTTGAGCCACAAGACCCAGCACATTCAGTGGAAATAAATGCATCGGGATTGGCCTTGAATGCTATTTGGATTCTCTGGTAAAAGTCATGGCAAAGCTCCCCCAGAGCATGGGGTGGGTCCACACCTTCCCAGCACTTACACAACAGCTTCTGGAAGCTGTCAGCGCTGGTCAGCAGAGAGTCATGGCCACAGGGACTGTGCAGAAGAGCTCCCTGTCATGAGCTGTTATCTGACCCACGGAGTCATGAGAGAGTCCCGGGAGGCAGGCCCAGGAGCCATCTGTCATGTAAGGAAAGTGCTACTATTGAATCAGGCTCAAGCCAGGGGCTTCCCAGGCGGTGCTGGAGGTAAAGAACCTGCCTGCCAATCCAAGAGACATAAAAGACACAGGTTCGATCCCTGGGTTGGGAAGATGCCCTTAGGAGGGCACAGCAACCCACTCCAGTATTCTTGCGTGGAGAATCCCATGGACAGAGGAGCCTGGCGGGCTTTAGTCCGTAAGGTCACACAGAGTCGGACACGACTGAAGTGACTTAGCAAGCCAGTGCGGAGGACAGGAGTAAATCCACCAACAGATCCACCACCTCTTCTCTCTCCACCCAAGGCCTCCGGGGAGTTCCTGATGACCAACAGGCAGAAGAATGATGGCCTTGGGCCAGTGACCCCCTTGCTGAATGGATGTACCTTGTCCCTAAAGCTGTGTCAAGTTAGAGTTCCCGGGGATCTCTCCCAGGAGAGAGCACTAAAACCTGGGACACAGGCAGGTTTCGCCAATTCCCACTTGGCTATTAATTATCACTGATAAAGTTTCCACAAATTATCACTGAGCTCCTCATGCCATTGGACCAAATTCAAAAAGTACCAGAGCCTCTTCACCAGGAGACGCTCCTACACGATGGGGACAGGGAAGGGATTGTCTGCAAGTTGGGGATTCCCTGAGGCAGCTCATCTTAAGGCTTCCAAGCAATAGCTGTGGGCCATCACCTTGAGAGGGAGTCTGTGATTGATTGGAATGACAGCAACTTGTTGTCATTGAAAAGGGGAGAGAGACTTCCCTGGTGGTCCAGGGGTTAAGAATCTGCCTGCTAATGCAGGGGAGGCGGGTTCCATCCCTGGCCTGGGAAGATCCCACGTGCCCCGAGACAGCGAAGCCCTTGGGCTGCAGCTGCTGAATCCACGCCCAGAGCCTCTGCTCTGCAGCAAGGGAAGCCACCGGAGTGCGTGTAGCCTCCACTCACTGCGAATAGAGAAGGTCCGCTTGCAGCAACAGAGACCCAGCCCAAGCGAAAATGAATTAACTTTGAGAAAACAGAAGAGGGGAAAAATGAGCCCCAGATTACAACATGCAAGGAGACTAATGGATCCAGGGGAGCCAGGGGACATGAATCACGCACCCCTCGGGTCTCCTTGGAGCGGCCCACCTCCCGACCGGCTCTCTGGCCTGTTCCTCCCCAGCTGTCTGCACTCCCAGCTGACTCAGCTCGGATTCAAAGTGCTCTGGCACCTGGGACAGAACAGCCACGTGCCCTGGAGAAGCTGGACTCCCCTCCCTGTCTAGGCAGCCGGTGTCTCCCCTCTGCCCTCCCACGAAGGGCGGAGGATAATCCCCCCTTCCAGTCTATGCACAGACGCCCCACTGGCCACGCAGACTCGCCGGCCAAGCGTCTGCTCGTCCCTCCGGGCTCGCTGGGAAGTGGCCCCTGGGTGCGATGCGTCACTTCATGCTGTGCCCACCCCCTGGCCTTTCTCTGTGCCCCTTCTTCCTGCCTGGTTGGCATCTCCCATGAAGAAGCATCATGCCACCTTCATCTTTGCCTCCGGCTGTTTCCTAGAAAACCCAGAGTAAGCCATACTTCAGGTATTTATTTTCATTTTGAAATTTTATTGGATAAAATATTTAAAGCTCTGGCCTTTTCTTTCAGTAACTGTTTTCTGACTCAGGGAGTCAAAGCAAGAAGTAACGAGGGCTCATCAGTACCATTTACCCAGGTTCCATATATATGCATTAATATACAATATTTGCTTTTCTCTTGGACTTACTTCACTCCATATGACAAACTCTCGGTTCGTCCATCTCAGTCAGCTGACTCAAATTTGTTGCTTTTTATGGCTGAATATAATTGTTTATATGTACCACAACTTCTTTAACCATTCATCTGTCAGTGGACATATAGGTAGCTTGCAACTTGGTCTTGCAAGCTGTAAATAATGCTGCAATGAACAATGGAGTACATGTGTCTTTTTTAATTATATTTTTTTCATAGTATATGCCCAGTAGTGAGATTGCTGAGTCATATGGTAATTTTATTCCTAGTTTCTTAAGGAATCTCCATACTGTTGTCCACAGTGACTGTATCCATTTTTATTCCCACCAACAGTACAAGAGGGTTCACTTTTCTCCACATCAGGAGAAGAGACACAGACGTAGCGAACAGACTTGTGGACATAGCGGAGGAAGGAGAGGGTGGGACAAACTGAGAGAGGAGCATATGTGAAATAGATAGCCAGTGGGATGCTGCTGTATAACACAGGGAGCTCGGCCCGGTGCTCTGCAACGACCTGGAGGAGCCGGGGAGGGCAGGAGGGAGGCTCAAACGGGGGGAGATATGTGTATCAGTTCAGTTTAGTTCAGTCGCTCAGTCGTGTCCGACTCTTTGCGACCCCATGAATAGGCCTCCCTGTCCATCACCAACTCCCGGAGTCCACCCAAAACCCATGTCCATTGAGTTGGTGATGCCATCCAGCCATTTCATCTTCTGTCATCCCCTTCTCCTCCTGCCCCCAATCTTTCCCAGTATCAGGGTCTTTTCCNCAGTCGTGTCCGACTCTTTGCGACCCCATGAATAGGCCTCCCTGTCCATCACCAACTCCCGGAGTCCACCCAAAACCCATGTCCATTGAGTTGGTGATGCCATCCAGCCATTTCATCTTCTGTCATCCCCTTCTCCTCCTGCCCCCAATCTTTCCCAGTATCAGGGTCTTTTCCAATGAGTCAGCTGTTCGCATCAGGTGGCCAAATTATTGGAGTTTCAGCTTCAGCATCAGTCCCTCCAATGAACACCCAGGACTGATCTCCTTCAGAATGGACTGGTTGGATCTCCTTGCAGTCCAAGGGACTCTCAAGAGTCTTCTCCAACACCACAGTTCAAAAGCATCAATTCTTCAGCACTCAGCTTTCTTTATAGTTCAACTCTCACATCCATACATGACCACTGGAAAAACCATATCCTTGACTAGACGGACCTTTGTTGGCAAAGTAATGTCTCTTCTTTTTAATATGCTATCTGGGTTGGTCATAACTTTCCTTTCAAGGAATAAGCGTCTTTTAATTTCATGGCTGCAATCACCATCTGCAGTGATTTGGGAGCCCAGAAAAAAAAGGTCAGCCACTGTTTCCATTGTTTCCCCATCTATTTGTCATGAAGTGATGGGACCAGATGCCATAATCTTAGTTTTCTGAATATACTACTGGAGATCAGTGAAGAAATAACTCCAGAAAGAATGAAGAGATGGAGCCAAAGCAAAAACAACACCCAGTTGTGAATGGGACTGGTGATGGAAGCAGGGTTTGATGCTGTAAAGAGCAATATTGCATAGGAATCTGAAATGTTAGGTCCATGAATCAAGGCAAATTGGAAGTGGTCAAACAGGAGATGGCAAGAGTAAATATTGACATTCTAGGAATCAGTGAACTAAGATGGACTGGAATGGGTGAATTTAACTCAGATGACCATTATATCTACTACTGCAGGCAGGAATCCCTTAGAAGAAACGGAGTAGCCATCATGATCAACAAAAGAGTCCAAAATGCAGTACTTGAATGTAATCACAAAAATGACAAAACAATCTCTGTTCATTTCCAAGGCAAACTATTCAATATCACGGTAATCCAAGTCTATGCCCCAACTAGTAACGCTGAAGAAGGTGAAGTTGAACAGTTCTATGAAGACCTACAAGACCTTCTAGAACTAACACCCAAAAAAGATGTTCTTTTCATTATAGGGGACTGGAATGCAAAAGTAGGAAGTCAAGAAACACCTGGAGTAACAGGCAAATTTGGCCTTGGAGTACAGAATGAAGCGGGGCAAAGGCTAATAGAGTTTTGCCAAGAGAACGCACTGGTCAGAGCAAACACCCTCTTCCAACAACACAAGAGAAGACTCTACACATGGACATCACCAGATGGTCAACACGGAAATCAGATTGATTATATTCTTTGCAGCCAAAGATGGAGAAGCTCTATACCATCAGCAAAAACAAGACCAGGAGCTGACTGACTCAGATCATGAATTCCTTATTGCCAAATTCAGACTGAAATTGAAGAAAGTGGATAAAACCACTAGACCATTCAGGCATGACCTAAATCAAATCCCTTATGATTATACAGTGGAAGTGAGAAATAGATTTAAGGGACTAGATCTGATAGAGTGCCTGATGAACTATGGATGGAGGTCCTTGACATTGTACAGGAGACAGGAATCAAGACCATCTCCAAGAAAAAGAAATGCACAAAAGCAAAATGGCTGTCTGAGGAGGCCTTACAAATAGCTGTGAAAAGAAGGGAAGTGAAAAGCAAAGGAGAAAAGGAAAGATATACCCATTTGAATGCAGAGTGCCAAAGAATAGCAAGGAGAGATAAGAAAGCCTTCCTCAGTGATCAGTGCAAAGAAATAGAGGAAAACAATAGAATGGGAAAGACTAGAGATCTCTTCAAGAAAATCAGAGATACCAAGGGATATGTGTACCTATAGCTGATTCACATTGCTGTAGGGCAGAAACCAACACAACCTTGTAAAGCAATTATCCTCCAATTAAAAATTAGAGAGAGAGGAAAGAAGTAGCCCAGGCGGCCACGGAGGGCCTGAGCAGGCATGCGCCCGGGAGCGGTCCCTCCCCAGGTGCCACCACGAGGGGGCGCAGCCAGCTCGCTTGAGGAGGAGCTTCCAGACCCCGGCTCCCGGCTGGAGTCCGCAATCCCAGGGAGCCTCCTGCGAAGCCCAGGAGGGCTGCTGTCCTCTCCCTCAGGGGGCCCTGCCCACCGCGGCGCTTCTGCTGTCGGGGTCCCCCACCCATGCCCCAGGGCCTTCTCTCCAGTCCTGGTCCCTGTTGACTGGCACACGGCATCCAGGGTACCCAGCCTGTGAAGCTGAGAGTCCCGCAGTCCCGGGTGGTCCAAGGGCCACTGCCTGCCGGTCCCCCTCCCTGCAGCTCTCTGGCCCTGAGGCTGGCCCACCTTTTCCGGGACGTCACCGGGGTCATGGGACTCCAGAGCAGCCAGGGCTGCTGGCCACCCCTGAGCCGCACATGGCACCAGGAATGGCTGGGCAGCATGGACTGGGTGCCCTCGTCCCCAGGGCCAGGGATCTGAGGGGTGAGTCATGGGATCAGAGTGGGCGTAGGGCGGGCCAGTGTCACCAGCTGTCACCGCGGTGGCTTCTGGAGGGGGCTCAGAGTAACGACAGCCGAGGACTGGCAGGGCGTTGCTGCCGCTGGCCATGCGGGGCTTGCTGGGCGGTGGGGAAGGCGTGTGGGGAGAACAACCAAGGGGGGCCCAGTGAGCCCCCGAGCCCGTCCCCTCTCCACGGTGTCCCCGGGGATGGCCCTGCCCGCTGACGCCCCCTCCTCACAATGCGAAGGGGAGGGGCTGGCCTGGGCCAGGCGGCCCTCGCCCTCTGCAGACACCCCGCAGCCCACCTGGCTCGCCTCCCCCCAGCTCAGAGTCCCTCTCAGCCCTTGCTAAACATTCGGGAAGAGTCCTTGGGTCACTTTGGAAAAAAATCAGGGTTCCCATCCTCCCTGATTCCATTTGGTGGTAGAGTGGTGTGGACTGGGATGCTCACTGCACTCGGGGAAAGGCTTGAGGGGCAGAGGCGGTGACGGACACCCTCCCGGGGGTGAGAGTCAGCCACCCTCAGGGCCCAGGAGCCCCTCTGCTGACCGAGCCTGACCCCACCGTCCTTTCACCCTGTGACCCCCAAGGACAGCTTCCTGGCAAACACTCCCCCGCCCCACACCCCGGGGGAGCGTGGCAGCCCCCGCCTGGCTCCTCCTTCTGGGGTCGGCTCTTAACCCCCCACCCCCAGCCCAGGGCCCAGGCCCGGTGGAGAGGGGTGAGATTCCTGTCTGTTCTGGGGGCCCAAACTGGGTCCCCCTCCCACTGCCTCTGGCTGCACTTTGGGAAGCTGCGTCCCTGGGGTCCGGCCAAGCTCTAGGGGGGCCCTGGCCCCCCGTCCCTCCACCTGGGCCTCCCAGCCCCTCAGTCCTCCCCCTGGATCCCGTCTCATGGAATAACTGGAAGAGGCATTGGCCAGTCACTCTGGGGGGAGTTCCGGCCCCAGCCTTGCGCCCCCACACAACACGCCAGGGTGACCAGTCTCATTTTTAAGTAAAACCTTAGGCCTCCCTTCCTCTATTATGTAGACTTGAAAGTGAAAGTGTGAGTCTCTCAGTCATGTCTGACTCTGTGACCCTGTGGACTGTAGCCTGCCAGTCTCCTCTGTCCCTGGGGTTTCCCAGGCAAGAATACTGGAATGGGCTGCCGTTTCCTCCTCCAGAGGAGGAGGAAAAAAAACCACTTTCTAGTTTCAAAAGTATTTCACTGTAGAAAATGTTCAAGTCAAAATAGCAAATAAGAAATTTAAAATCACACATAATTCCAACAGACTCAAGCACTATGGACATGACACATATATATGAAAGTTGCTCAGTCATATCCGACTCTCGCGACCCCATGGACCTTAGCCGACCAGGCTCCTCTGTCCATGGAATCCTCCAGGTAAGAATACTGGAGCAGGCAGCTGTTCCCTTCTCCAGGGAATCTTCCCAATCCAGGGTTCGAACCCAGGTCTCCCACATTGCAGGCGGATTCTTTATCATCTGAGGCACCAGGGAAGTCCTGGGTACGTGCTAAACAAACTCCTATCCCAGCTACGTTTGTACAAAATACTTTTTTTTTTTTTTTAATTTGCCAGTGGGGAACATAGGTTGGACTCCTGGTCTGGGGGATCCCACGTGCCGTGAGGCAGCTAAGCCCGTGCGCCACAGCTCCTGAAGCCCGCAAGCCGAGAGCCTGCGCTCTGCAGCGAGAGGAGTCAGTGCAGTGAGAAGCCCTGCCCCGCGGCCAGAGAGCAACGAGCTGGCCACAGCTAGAGAGCCGCCTGCGCGGCAAGGAAGGCTTTATAATAGCAAAAAGACAGAGGACTGAGTGAAGGCACACTGGGCAGCGCCTGCTCCCCCTCAGCCCGTCTGCTGCTCTGGCGCCTCCCCCGCAGCACTCCTGCCGTAAACGCTGTGCTGCAGATAAACACTTGTCGCTTAAGGCAGGTTCTGGATGTTTTCTTCGACGAGTGGAAGTGGACGTGGTCCATTTTGCGGCTTGCAGGATCTTAGTCTCCTGATCTGGGATCGAACCCAGGCCCCGAGCAGTGGAAGCACGGAGTCCTGCTCGCTGGACCTCGGCTCATTTTCTACAAAAAGGCCACACTGTCGTGTAGCTATTTTCCTCTTTCTCTCCTGCTGGATATTTCGAGATTTTCCAGTTTATCCTACAGCAAGAATCCTTGTGCATATTATTTCTGATACATACATTTTCCAGAAGTAGAATCCTTACCTCATCTTACCTTATCTTGTTGAAGGTAAGATAAGACTCTTAATATCTTTATTAAGATAAGAAATCTAGCAGAGGCAAACAGTCTGTTGTTTGTCTGAGAAATCTCTTAGGTACTTAACACTGTTTCGGAATCCAGAAATGTGATTACACGCGGTTACCAGGTAAGATCAGCAAGCAGCCTGAAGTTTTCTATGTAAAGTTGTTCTCATGAGTCATGGTGACAAATTCTGAAGTCTTAGAAACATTCCAAGATCCTTCTGTTTAAATACGGAGAAGGCAATGGCACCCCACTCCAGTACACTTGCCTGGAAAATCCCATGGACGGAGGAGCCTGGTAGGCTGCAGTCCATGGGGTCGCTAAGAGTCGGACACGACTGAGCGACTTCACCTTCACCTTCTGTTTAAATAACAGATTCATTGTAACTGAGAAATGAGAAGCTGGTAACAGTATAAATGTTCAGACAAATCCCATTTTATACCAGAAATCAAGACTTATACATATGTTCAGTTCAGTCGCTCAGTCGTGTCCGACTCTTGAGCGACTTCACCTTCACCTTCTGTTTAAATAACAGATTCATTGTAACTGAGAAATGAGAAGCTGGTAACAGTATAAATGTTCAGACAAATCCCATTTTATACCAGAAATCAAGACTTATACATATGTTCAGTTCAGTCGCTCAGTCGTGTCCGACTCTTTGCGGCCCCATGAACTGCAGCATGCCAGGCTTCCCTGTCCATCACCAACTCCCGGAGTTCACTCAAACTCAGCTCCATCGAGTCGGTGATGCCATCCAGCCATCTCATCCTCTGTCGTCCCCTTCTCCTCCTGCCCCCATCGACTCTTTGCGGCCCCATGAACTGCAGCATGCCAGGCTTCCCTGTCCATCACCAACTCCCGGAGTTCACTCAAACTCAGCTCCATCGAGTCGGTGATGCCATCCAGCCATCTCATCCTCTGTCGTCCCCTTCTCCTCCTGCCCCCAATCCCTCCCAGCATGAGTCTTTTCCAATGAGTAAGAGGTCTGAATTGGTCTGAAATGAAAGTCTTTCATTAAGTTTTAAAATTCAGAATTATATCTTTCCCTTCATGATTCCGGGGGAAAGGAGACATCTTTAACTCTTTCTCAGCTTCCTTTTGTTAACTATATACTCTTTCGTTTTTGAGGCCAGGCTCTGGAAATTAACTAGTTGGCCTTTGAGAAGCAAAAATCAGATGTGTGGAGCTCCCTTTTACTGAGTCAAAAAAGAGAAATAAATGAATAAGATCTTAATAACAGCTGAATAAGGAGCACACACGATTTCTCTTCATCAAATAATAGAAAAGCTTTTTAGTGGATACCGCAGTAATTAATTCAAAAAAGACTAAGGCCAATTCATTCTTCCGCCAATAGTGAGCCAGTTTCCTCACAATTTTGCTGGAACTGGAGGCAATTATCTGGTTTATTTTTGGACAATCTGATGGGACACAAACACACCAAATGCGCATGTTTTCATGCTTTTTAAAAGGGGGCTTTATTGAGATGTAATTGACATGCAACCAATTGCACATATTTGAAGTTTGCTGCTGCTGCTGCTGCTAAGTTGCTTTAGTCGTGTCCGACTCTGTGCAACCCCATAGACAGCAGCCCACCAGGCTCCGCTGTCCCTGGGATTCTCCAGGCAAGAACACTGGAGTGGGTTGCCATTTCCTTCTCCAATGCATGAAAGTGAAAACTGAAAGGAAAGTCGCTCAGTTGTGTCCGACTCTTCGCGACCCCATGGACTGCAGCCCACCAGGCTCCTCCATCCATGGGATTTTCCAGGCAAGAGGACTGGAGTGGGCTGCCATTGCAGTTTAGGAATCTTTCATATGTATATATCCTCATGAAATGTCATGGCAATAAAGATAACACATCAGCACCACTAAAAGCTTCTTCATGCCCTGTGTCATCGCTCTCCTCACCCACCCTGCTCACCACCCCTGGGCGGGGACAGATTCCTTCTTAGCAGGATCAGCTACCATTTCCCAGCAGTGAGGCTGACAACAACCAGGAGCTTCCCCTCCTGCTCTGGCAGCTCAATTTCACACCCTCTGTGGAGGGCCCTTTGACAATATCAGTCAAGGTAACAAATGCACGACCAAACCAGCCATTCTAGGAATGAATCTTAGGAGCACTCTAATATCCATCGAAAACGACACAGGCACCAGGATAGTCTCTTCAGCGGTAGCAGCAAAACACTGGAAACTCCCTCGATGCCCAGTAGCAGCACCAGGGCAATAATCCAGTGACTCAAACAATGGAGTAACGTGCAGCCGAGAAAGGGAATGAGGAAGCTTTCTTAGTTCTGGGGCAGAAATTATCCGCAGATACGCCGTAAAGGGGAAAGTGTGTGTGCAGAACAGTGGGTGGTCACCGTCCACTCCTGCAACTCTTTTCATCTTGTAAAACGGGTACTTTATGCTAAACAAGAACTCCCCATTCTCTCCCTCAACCCCTAGCCCATGGCAACCACCATTACTCTTCCTGACTCTATGATTTCAGATACTCTAAGTACCTGCATGCCTCTTCATTCTTTGTGGAACCATCATGAGAGCTATGACCCTGACCCTGCCTCTCACCCTCCCCATCCCTTGCCTCGGGAGAAAGAGGAAGCACTTACCTGGCTGGCAGTTGGGTGGTGGTGTTAGGCTCTTTCTCTCTCTCGTTTATTAATTCTGCTCCACTGTCTCCTTCTGTCTCCAAGTGGGGAGTCTGCCTGGAGGGAGGCACCACTGCCCCTATCCCAGGGGCTCTGTGTGTCCAGGAGTGGCGGTCAGTGTTGTACAGCCCACAGCCTGAACTGAAAGCCACATCCTCCCCACCAGCCTTTCAGTAGTCCTGAGGATGTTCCGATCTTCACCTGCCTGCCAGACTCAGGTTGTGCCCAGGAAGGTCATCCCCACCAATGAGGTTGTGTGCCAGGAGGGTATACACATGCCATGCATGCATCCTATAAGGAGGGTGTGTATGTCATGTATGTGGAAAACGCACATAACATAAAACTTACCATCTTAACCATTTGAAGGTTACTGTGGTATTAGATACATATGCTCACGTTGCTGCACCAGCCTCGTCACCATCCATTCTTGTAGCTCTTTTCGTCTTGTAAAACGGGTACTTTATACTAAACAAGAACTCCCCATTCTCTCCCGCAAGCCCTAGCCCATGGCAACCACCATTCGTCTTCCTGACTCTATGATTTCAGATACTCCAGGTGCTTCATCTGAGTGGAATCATGCGACATCTGTCTTTCGGTGACTGGCTTCCTTCACTCTGCACAATGTCCTCCAGGGTCATCCGTGCTGTAGCATGTGTCAGAATTCCCTTCCTTTTTAAGGCTGAATAATTAATGCTGCTCTAATTCAGCGGAGCCCCTTTGCATTCAGTTTTAATTCCGTCGTGTGGGGGCTGCACTGTCCTTATCCGTCCACCCAGCAGTGGACGCTGGGCTCGCTTCCATGCTTTCGCTACTGGGACTGCTGCTCCCGTGAATGTGCGTGTGAGAAAGCCTCTCCGAGCCCCTCCTCTCACTTTAGAGCAGGTGCCCAGAAGTAGAATAATGGAGCACAGGGTAGTCTTTAAAAAACTTGAGGGCCACGGTATATTTTCCCCAGCACATTTACATTCCCACCACAGTGCCCAAGGCTTCCAATTTCTCCGCATCCTCACCAGCTGTTTTCTGAGTTTTTGATAGGAGCCATCCTCGGGGGTGTGAGGTTGATATCTCATTGTAGTTCTGATTTGCATTCTCACTAAGGATTGGTGATACTGAGCGTCTTTTCATGTGCGTATTGGCTATTTGTATATCTTCTTTGGAGAGATGTCTGTTTAAGCCTTTTGCCCACTTTTGAACCAGCTAGTGTGTGTGTGTGTTGGGGGGGGAGTTATTTCTATTATTGTTGAGTTTTAGAAGTTCTTGATGTATCCTGGATATTAATCCCTTGCAGTGCAGAACACCCAAGTTCAGTCCCTGGCTGGGGAAGATCCCCTGGAGAAGGGAGTGGCTACCTACTCCTCTATTCTAGCCTGGAGAATTCCGTGGACAGAGGAGCCTGGCAGGCTACAGTCCATGTGTTGGACAGGACTGAGTGGCTAACACTTTCACTTTTTCACCAATATATGGTTTCCAAATAGTCTCTCCCATTCTGTGGGTAGTATTTTTACTCTGTGGATAGTGTCCTTTGAAGAAAGACAAATTTAAAAATTTTCATGAAGTCCAACTTTTCTGTTTCTAATTTCATTACCTATGTCTTTGGTAATATGCCAAGAAATCATTACCAAATCCAGTACCATGAAGCTTTTAACCTGTGCTTCCTTCTAACAGATTTATAGTTTCAGGTCCATCATTTAGGTCTCGATCTATTTTTACCTAATTTTTGTAAATAGTGTTAGGTAAGTGAGCGACTGAACTGAACTGAAGGGTATAATTTCATTCTGTTGCATGTGGGTATCCAGTTAAATGAAAAGACTGTCCTTTCCCTATTGGATGGTCTTGGCACTCCCGTCAAAAATTATTTTACCGTGTATATGAGGATGTATCACTGATCCTTTTCATGATGCCAGTTGTTTTGCTGTTCACACTGTCTGCACGGTTCGCTGAACCCAGCGTAGGCCAGGCTCAAACTGAGAGACTGGCAGGAGACTGGGGGAACCATGAGAATGTCTATTCTCCCCTGGCGGGCGTGGCAGCCGTAACACAGCCTCTCTCCTGGCTGATGCAGCAGCCGTAGCAGCAGCCATAGCTTAACCACAATGTCGCGATAACATAGCCACCACACAGGCTCACGCAACATAACCACGGTGCCGCTCCGGTGCAGCCCCAGTGCAGCAGCCGAGGCCTTCACGGTGCAATTCATACAGGCGAGGTGCACAAAGCAGCCTGTGAGCACGGGGGCGCCTCGGCCGCGCGTAGTGCTATGAGCGAGCCTGGCTGTTAAAGAATCATGCAAAGTCATTGTTTACAGGGGGTGTGAGAGCGCGGGTGAGAGCCTGACTGGCACCATCTTCTTAGTTTCCCCACAGAGGGCTTGTGTCTGCACTCTCCATTGTATTCCACTGACCTACGTCTGTCTTTGTGCCAGAGCCACAGCTCCATTACTACAGCTTTGTAGGAAACTTTGAAATCAGGATGTGTGAGTCCTCAGTTTTGTTCTTTTTCAAGATTATTTTGGCCATTTGGAGTCTTTGAGAGTTCATGCGATTTTTAGAATGGGATTTTCTATTTCTGCATATTCTACAAGAGTCATTACTTTGAAGAATTTGGGGTTTTGATAAGGATAGCATTGGCTCTGTAGATCACTTTGGATAGTATTCGTATCTTGACAGTGTCAAGTTTTCCAATCCGTGAACATGGGATGTGTTGCCGTTTACTTGTTTCTTCCTTAATTTCTCTCGGCAGTGTTTTGTCGTTTGCACTGTACACCTCCTAGGCTAGGGAAATGCTTAAGAACTTTCTTTATGTCTCATAGCTTGTCTGTCTCTCATTTCCTGCGTGACTGTCTTCTTTTATGATTGGTTGATTTTTTTTTAATAATGAAATGTTTACATTCTTTTCTCATTTCCTTTTGCGTATATTATATAGCTGGTTTCTTTGTGGTTGCCATGGGGATGCCATTTAACATCCTAAAGTTATAACAGCCAAATTTAAATTTATACCAGCTTCATTTTAATGACATACGGAGCTCTGCGCCCTTACAGCTCCTCTTTCACGGTCAGTATCACAAAACTGCATCATCAAACGTGTTGCTGTGTCTATCCCAGGCTGCTCACGGGGGTGCTCTGGGCACTGGCTGGGCGCTGTGTTACAGTGAACACCACAGGCCTTCTGCCACCAGGTCCAGTGTTGTGACTGGGCTGGCCTTGTGTCTCTTGTTACAATTGCAGGACACACTTCAGCAAAAACCCATCAGGGAACTTTGAGGAACTAGCTTCCTTATTCACAGGTCCTGGAGGGTGCGTAGCACACCGAGGGCCACACAGGTTGTGGGAGCGAAAGAGAGAGAGAGAGACAGAGAACGTGGGGGCTTGCCCTTGTTGTGGTCCAAAGATGGTGTCTGGGGTTGCATGGGTCACTCGTCACTGAAACGCGAGAGCAGGAGTTAGGGTTTAGTTTTCTTCCACGTTGTCAGTTTTCTAGGTTTCCCACAGTGTTCCGAAAGGGGAACTGCTCGAGTGTGGGAGGCCTAGTTCCTTAACTTGCTGTTTTGATAGTAGCTGTTTCATACAGCTGGTAATATGTTTATTTAAAATGGATGTCTTCTGGAATGGATGCCTCAGCACTTACACTGCAATCAAAAGCTTAATGTTACGTACTTACACTACACTTGTCTTCCCCAAAATATAAACCATTAATTCTTTTAAGTGCATTATTCTCCTAAATTCCATGGAAAACAAGATTTGGAGTTCCAAACCAAAGTTACAGTAATACTAGCTTTACACTTGAAACTGTTTTTTTTTTAAAGTGTATCCATCACTTAATTAGGTAGAAAACAAGCAAAGGTACAGGTACAAACCGTTCTTACAATAATACTAGCTTTTATAATCGCTCATGTATTTACCTTTACTGAGATCTAAATTTCTCCATGTGGCTTCAGGTTTACCGTCTAACGCTCTTTCACTTCATCTTGGATGGCTCCTTTGAGCATTTTGTGCAGGTCAGGTCTAGTGGTCATGGAGTCTTTCAATTCTGTTTATTAGGGAATATGATCTTTCCTGGTCTTCCCAGGTGGTGCCAGTGGTAAAGAATCTGCCTGCCAATGCAGGAGACATAAGAGAAGCAGGTGTGACCCCTGGGTCAGGAAGATCTCCCGGAGGAGGCCATGACGACCCACTGCAGTATTCTTGCCGGAATGACCCCATGGAAAGAGGAGTCTGCTGAGCTACAGTCCATGGAGTCACAAAGAGTCAGACACAGCTAAAGCAACTTAGCACACACGCACATGTTCATTTCTCTCTCACTTTTGAGGGACAGTTTTGCTGGATATACAACTCTTGGTTGACAGGTTTTTAAATTTTAGCATTTGCATATATTGGCCCACTGTCTTCTGGCTTACAAAATTTTATATACATATCTGGCTGTGCCAGGCCTTAGCTGCAGGATGTAGCATCTTTAGTTGTGGCATGTGGGATCTAGTTCCCTGACTACAGATGGAACCCGAGCCCCCTGCATTGGGAACACAGTCTTAGTCACAGGGCCACCAGGGAAGTCCCATGGCCTCCAAAACTTCTGGTGAGAAATCTGGTGATGGTCTTATTGGCAATCCCTTGGATGTGATGATGTGATGATTCACTTCTCTCTTGCTGTTTTCAGGAGAGTGAAAAAACTGGCTTGAAACTCAACATTTAAAAAAAAAAAAAAAAGATCATGGCATCTGGTCTCATCACTTCATGGCTAATAGAAGGGGAAAAAGTGGAAGCAGTAGCAGATTTTCTTTTCTTGGGCTCCAAAATCCCTGCAGATAGTGACTGCAGCCATGAAATTAAAAGACACTTGCTCCTTGGAAGGAAAGCTATACAAACCTAGACAGTGTATTAAAACCCAGAGAGATCACTGTGCAGACAAAGGTCTGTATAGTTAAGCTATGTTTTTTTCAATAGTCATGTACAGATGTGAGAAGTGGACCATAAAGAAGGCTGAGTGTCAAATGTTGATGTTTTTAAATTGTGGCACTAGAGAAGACTCTTGAGAGTCCCTTGGACAGAAAGATCAAACCAGTCACTCCTAAGGAAATCAACCCTGAATACTCATTGGAAGGACTGATGCTGAAGCTGAAGCTCCAATACTTCAACCACTCAACGTGAAGAGCCAACTCACTGGCAAAGACCCTGATGCTGGGAAAAATTGAAGGCAGGAAGAGCAGGGAACAACAGGATGAGATGGTTGGATGGCATCACTGACTCACTGGACATGAATCTGAGCAAACTCTGGGAGATAGTGAAGGACAGGGAGGCCTGGCTGCTGTAGTCCATGGGGCTGCAAAGAGCTGGACCTGACTTAGCAGCTGAACAGCAGCAAATTGTACTTTTCAGCTCCAGAATTCTGGGGAGGAGGGAGTTCTTTTTAGGTTTTCTCTTTACTGATATTTTCATTTTCTTCCCACATTGTTTTCTTGACTTTCTTCACATCTTCCTTTCTTTGAGCTTCTTTAAGATAATTGTTTTAAAGTCTTGGTCTAGTTTATCTGCTATGAGGTCTTTTACAGAAGTAGTTTCTGTTGGTTACTTTTCTCGGGTGAATGGGCCATATGTTCCTGTTTCTTTCTATGTCTTGTGATTTTTTGGTTGTACAGTGGGCATTTCCATTTCATAATGTAGTAACTCTGGAAATCAGATTTTCCTCCTTCCCCAGGGTTTTCTGGGTTTTTTGTTTGTTTGTTTTGTTTTTACTTTTATTGTTGTAGGCTGTCTCTGTGCAGGGGATTAGCCTGAGGTGTGAATATAATATCTTTCTGAGTCTTTCCTGGGTATGTGCTGTCACTTCCGAATTTCCCCCAACTATGAAGTTCAGACTGTAGCCATAAAATTAGAAGATGCTTACTCTTTGGAAGAAAAGTTATGTCCAACCGAGATAGCATTTTCAAAAGCAGAGACATTACTTTGCCGACTAAGGTCCGTCTAATCAAGGCTATGGTTTTTCCTGTGGTCATGTATGGATGTGAGAGTTGGACTGTGAAGAAAGCTGAGTGCCGAAGAATTGATGCTTTTGAACTGTGGTGTTGGAGAAGACTCTTGAGAATCCCTTGGACTGCAAGGAGATCCAACCAGTCCATTCTGAAGGAGATCAGCCCTGGGATTTCTTTGGAAGGAATGATGCTAAAGCTGAAACTCCAGTACTTTGGCCACCTCATGCGAAGAGTTGACTCATTGGAAAAGTGACTGAACTATGAACTATGAAGTTCAGGCTCCTAAAAGGGGAAAAAGCAAAAAATGATGGTGGGAAGGGCAATGGCTCTTTGAGTCCTCTGCAAGTCACTTCAGCTAGCGGGGGCAAGTCTTGCAGCAATGGAGAGGGAGGCGTGCAGCAACAATGGCTGCCACCTCTTTGTGCACCTCTGTGATCAGACACAGCATAGGGGATGAGAGCACAGGTTCCCAATATTTGGAGGGCAGAGTCCTTTTTGCGCACCTAAGCTCCCACACGCTATGTGCAGGTTGCGCCAAGAGCATGTAAATAGCTAGCTGCCGAATGGCTGGGAGAGGAGGATGGGTAGCCGCTACTGTGCTAAGAGCTGAAATTGCCCAAAACTAATCACCAACCAAAATTTATCATCCAAATATTCCCCTAGAACTTGCAAACCTTCAACAGACTCCAGAGTTCCAAAATAATTGCATCAGAAAGACTCTGTCCATGTGGTTGGTGTCTAGGTGGGGAGACAGAGTTCTCTTTCTTCTTATTCTATCATCTTTGGAGAATCTTCTCCAAGGCGTATTTTGTACAGAGATTACACAATGCACATATACATGTATAATGTCCCCAAAGGACAGTATTGTTCACTCAGAAAATCAAAGAAACTAAAAGCCATTTAGAACAAATAATACAATCTGATAAGTTTACTGATTAGAAAACAAATGTCTGTACAAAACTCCTAAGATTAACACTTTATGCCCAGGACCTTATAATTTTTATAGGAAAAGGTCTGATTCACAATATTGGCTAAAACCATGAAAAGCCTAGTAACAAGTTTGAAAAGAATTGTTTAAGACCCATATGATAGCAACTCAGTAGAGAATGCTTAAAACAAAAAATCAAGGAGGAGACCCAGAATTCACAGGCAGAGTGAAAGGGGCTGCCTGTGGTGGTAGGGGTAGCAGGGGGCAGAGAACTGACGCTTTCATTATGAGCTTAGAACTATTATTTGACTTTTTTGAACAATAGTTGCCTTGCTGACCTGGTAAAAATATAAATTGGAACTTAAAAATTTCACAGGACAGAACAAATTTGGTGAGGAGTTACAAGATAATTTTGAAACCTTGGAATTACATTTTTAAAAATAAATATTGAAAAGTCCTTGAGAAATTTTGTGCTAAGTTACAGTCACACCAATGGTGGGTGCATGTCTTAATTCCCAACACTTTTCTCGTGTAACCCTGGGAGTGAGTGTCATCTAAGGAGTGAGGCCCCTAGGGCACCAATTTTATATGCGGGCTTGGTATTTGCGTGATCCTGAGATGAGCACCTCTTTAAATTTTGTCCTGGCGCTTCACTGTTTGACCCTAGTCCTACCCCTGATTGTGTCCCTGGGCTATTGCAAAGATTACTGCCACCACTGAAGACTTGAAAGAAGCAGGAATGGGAATGCCTATTACATTCCCACACACCTAACTAGCCATCTTAGCCTGTGCAGATGTTGGATGGATCTTGGAGGACTCTGAACTGTGATAAATGGAATCAGGTGGTGACTCCACTTGTATCTGGTGTCCCAGATGTAGTAGCTTTACTGGGGCAAATCACAACGGCCCTGGCACTAGGCATGTAACTATTAGACTCGTCATTGTCTTCTTCTCTGTACTAATTATCAAGGACCATCAGAAACAGTTTGCTTTTACCTGGCAGGACCAGCAGTATACCTTAACAATCTTGCCCCTTAACTATGTAAATTCTCCTGCTCTCTGCCACAGTATATTCCACAGAGATCTCTACTATCTTTCTTACTATTTGTAACCAGGTGCTTTTTTAAAAGCTGAGGAAAACATTTAATTTGCATATGAGTCACCTAGGAATTCTTCCTTTATGAATTCTAATCCAGAAAGTCTAAGGCAGGCATTCTGCATTTCTAAAAATGTCCGGGGGAATGCCATCCTGCTAATCTTTTGGCCACTCTGCTAGTATCAAGGTCTTAACACAATGACTTTTTAAAATACAGTCAAACAAAAACACAAAAATTTTGTTTTAATCTCTGCTTAGTTTACTTGTTGCAGAAAGAAATTCTTTTTTACATTGTGGTAATATACACATAACAAAGCTTCCCGTTTTAACCAATTTTAAGTATACAGTTTAGTAGCACTGAGTACATTTATGCTGTTATGCAACCATCACCACCATCTTGAGAATTTTTTTCCTCTCACAAACCTGAAACTCAGTTCTCATTAAATAATAACTCCCCATTCCCTCCTCATCCTAGCCCCTCACAACCACCATTGTATTTTTCATCTCTATGAATTGATCTTATTCAACTGAACATTACAACTGGTCGACCACATTGATGACATCATGCTGATTAGATCTGATAAAGAGGAAATAGGAAATACTTCAGATACATGTGAGCTATAGGATGGGTGATAACCCCTCCCCCGCCAAAAAAATTTAGGGGCCTGTGATTTTAAATTTCTGGGAATTATTTGGTCTGGAGAATTTTAAAACATCCCCTCTAAGATGAAAGGCAAATTGCTGCATGTTTTACCAGCTACCATGAAAAAAGGGCTTCCCTTGTGGCTCAACTAGTAAAGAATCTGCCTGCAATGTGGAGCCCTGGGTTTAATTCCTGGGTTGGGAAGATCCCCTGGAGAAGGGAAAGGCCACCCACTCCAGTATTCTGGCCAGGGGAATTCCAGGACTGTATAGTCCATGGAGTCACAAAGAGTTGGACATGACTGAGTGACTTTCATTTTCATGAAAAAAAAGAGGCAAATTCTTGGTAGGTCTTTTTAGACTTTGGAAGCAACATATCTTGGTGTACTGTGAGATGACCCATCTGCAGAGTTCCCTGTTGGTAGCCAGTTTCAAGAAGAGACCAGAGCAAGGGAAGGCTCTGCAGGTTGAGGACACTCTTCCACACAAGCCGCCCTACATGTTGTATGGATTACCACCTATAATCCGGCAGATACAGTGATGCTCAAAATACCCATGGCAGCATCCTTAGGAAAAGCACAGCCAGATGTCTGGAGCAACCCTCTGCTCTCTTCTTCAGCTGACTATTTTCCTTGTGAGAAACTGCTTCTGGTTTGCATTTGGACTCAGTGGAGACCGAATCCCCATCCATCGACACTCAGTGACCACTCAGCATGAATTGCCCATCATGAGCTAAGTGCTGTTCGACCCACTCAGTCAGAAGGTTTGATGCATCCTGTAGCTTTTCCACCATCGCATGGTCTAGATGAAAGACTCAAGCTCAGGCAGGCCCAGGAGGCACAAGCATTGGATTGGCCAAAAAGTCCGTTGGGTTTTCCTGGAAGATGTTACAAATGAACTTTTTGGCCAACCCAATAATAAGAGTAGAAAGTGACCAACACCAATTCCTGTTGCTCCCTGGGAGTGAGTGTCATCTAAGGAGTGAGGCCCCTAGGGCACCAATTTTATATGCGGGCTTGGTATTTGCGTGATCCTGAGATGAGCACCTCTTTAAATTTTGTCCTGGCGCTTCACTGTTTGACCCTAGTCCTACCCCTGATTGTGTCCCTGGGCTATTGCAAAGATTACTGCCACCACTGAAGACTTGAAAGAAGCAGGAATGGGAATGCCTATTACATTCCCACACACCTAACTAGCCATCTTAGCCTGTGCAGATGTTGGATGGATCTTGGAGGACTCTGAACTGTGATAAATGGAATCAGGTGGTGACTCCACTTGTATCTGGTGTCCCAGATGTAGTAGCTTTACTGGGGCAAATCACAACGGCCCTGGCACTAGGCATGTAACTATTAGACTCGTCATTGTCTTCTTCTCTGTACTAATTATCAAGGACCATCAGAAACAGTTTGCTTTTACCTGGCAGGACCAGCAGTATACCTTAACAATCTCGCCCCTTAACTATGTAAATTCTCCTGCTCTCTGCCACAGTATATTCCACAGAGATCTCTACTATCTTTCTTACTATTTGTAACCAGGTGCTTTTTTAAAAGCTGAGGAAAACATTTAATTTGCATATGAGTCACCTAGGAATTCTTCCTTTATGAATTCTAATCCAGAAAGTCTAAGGCAGGCATTCTGCATTTCTAAAAATGTCCGGGGGAATGCCATCCTGCTAATCTTTTGGCCACTCTGCTAGTATCAAGGTCTTAACACAATGACTTTTTAAAATACAGTCAAACAAAAACACAAAAATTTTGTTTTAATCTCTGCTTAGTTTACTTGTTGCAGAAAGAAATTCTTTTTTACATTGTGGTAATATACACATAACAAAGCTTCCCGTTTTAACCAATTTTAAGTATACAGTTTAGTAGCACTGAGTACATTTATGCTGTTATGCAACCATCACCACCATCTTGAGAATTTTTTTCCTCTCACAAACCTGAAACTCAGTTCTCATTAAATAATAACTCCCCATTCCCTCCTCATCCTAGCCCCTCACAACCACCATTGTATTTTTCATCTCTATGAATTGATCTTATTCAACTGAACATTACAACTGGTCGACCACACTGATGACATCATGCTGATTAGATCTGATAAAGAGGAAATAGGAAATACTTCAGATACATGTGAGCTATAGGATGGGTGATAACCGCTCCCCCGCCAAAAAAATTTAGGGGCCTGTGATTTTAAATTTCTGGGAATTATTTGGTCTGGAGAATTTTAAAACATCCCCTCTAAGATGAAAGGCAAATTGCTGCATGTTTTACCAGCTACCATGAAAAAAGGGCTTCCCTTGTGGCTCAACTAGTAAAGAATCTGCCTGCAATGTGGAGCCCTGGGTTTAATTCCTGGGTTGGGAAGATCCCCTGGAGAAGGGAAAGGCCACCCACTCCAGTATTCTGGCCAGGGGAATTCCAGGACTGTATAGTCCATGGAGTCACAAAGAGTTGGACATGACTGAGTGACTTTCATTTTCATGAAAAAAAAGAGGCAAATTCTTGGTAGGTCTTTTTAGACTTTGGAAGCAACACATCTTGGTGTACTGTGAGATGACCCATCTGCAGAGTTCCCTGTTGGTAGCCAGTTTCAAGAAGAGACCAGAGCAAGGGAAGGCTCTGCAGGTTGAGGACACTCTTCCACACAAGCCGCCCTACATGTTGTATGGATTACCACCTATAATCCGGCAGATACAGTGATGCTCAAAATACCCATGGCAGCATCCTTAGGAAAAGCACAGCCAGATGTCTGGAGCAACCCTCTGCTCTCTTCTTCAGCTGACTATTTTCCTTGTGAGAAACTGCTTCTGGTTTGCATTTGGACTCAGTGGAGACCGAATCCCCATCCATCGACACTCAGTGACCACTCAGCATGAATTGCCCATCATGAGCTAAGTGCTGTTCGACCCACTCAGTCAGAAGGTTTGATGCATCCTGTAGCTTTTCCACCATCGCATGGTCTAAATGAAAGACTCAAGCTCAGGCAGGCCCAGGAGGCACAAGCATTGGATTGGCCAAAAAGTCCGTTGGGTTTTCCTGGAAGATGTTACAAATGAACTTTTTGGCCAACCCAATAATAAGAGTAGAAAGTGACCAACACCAATTCCTGTTGCATTGCCTCGCCTCCCTTCTCTCAGCTTATGCCTAAGGCCGCTTGGGCTGTTGAGTAAGAAACACTCAAGCCTGATTGCCTGTGGGTCTGTCAATACGCTGGTTCTCCCTGGAAGTGGACTGTGGCCCCACTCAGCAGTGACCCTGAAGGGTACTGGTGAGGGAGCCTCCACCCAGGCTGCAGAGCTCGGAGCAACGTGTTTGGCTGTCGACTATGTGTAGAGGGAGAGGTGGCTAGAGAGACGGATTTACACTAATTTAGACAGTGGCTAACACTTTGGCTGGAGGACACCAAACAGAATTGGGAATTTGTTGACAAGAAAGCCTGGGGAAGAAGTGTGTAGGTGGACCACCTCTCAAAAGTGGGTGCAGACAGAGATCTGTTCCCCGTGTGAAAGCTTATCAAAGGGCCTCCACTTGGGAAGCGATTCATTAATCAGGTGAGAGGACTAAGGTCTGTGCAGCTGTCATCAACCTGTCATAGTTTGCTCCAGTTTCCTTAATGATGTACCACAAACTGGGTGAACAACAGAAGTATGTGTCTCACAGTTCTGGAAGCTAGAAGTCCAGGACTGAGTTGTTGGGAGGGTGCTCCTTCTGAGTGCTGGCAAGAAATTTGTTCATGCTTCTTGCTTCGCTTCTGGAGGCTCTCTGGGGACCTTTGGTGATCCCTGGCTTGCAGGAGCATCGCCCCAATCTCTGCTTTCATCTTCACGTGGCGTTCTCCATGTATGCGTGTGTGTGTGTTTCCAACTCTCTCTTAAAATGCATATATTGATGTATTTTTGGCTGTGCTGGGTCTCAGTTGGGGCATGCAGGTTCTTTAGTTGCCCTGTGTAGGGCTTAGTTGCTCCACAGCATGTGGGATCCTAGTTCCCAGTCCAGGGATTGAACCCACGTCCCCTGCATGGAAGGCATATTCTCAACCACTGGACCATGAGAAAAGTCCCTCACCTTTCTACTGATATAAGATCAGCAGTCATATTGGACTAGGACCCACCCTAATGACCTTATTTTAGCTGATTACCTCTGTAAAGATGGTGTCTCCAAATGAGGTCACTCTCTCGGGTGCTGGGCATCGGGACTTCAGTATGAAGTGGGGAGGGGGACATAAATCAACCGGTAAGAGCCTCGTTCCCCTGGCCGCTCCAGTGGCTTCGCTATGGCTCTATAGACAAAGCAGCTGTGGTGACGGGGATGCAGGCTCTGCTTGGGGTCAACAGCACAGACTTCCTCTTCCCAGGCAGCTCTGGCAACTGCCCAGTGCCTTATCTGGACAGTGGCGGAGGTCAGCACTTGGCTCTTGGTGACACCATTCCCCAGGGACAGCAGCGGGCTCCCTGGCAGCAGGTGGCTTACACTGGCCTCTCCCATCAGCGGGGCCATGACTCATCCTCCTGGAATAGGTGCATTCTGGACAGAGACATGGCTTGGCTTCCTTGACCGTAACTTCCATCGGCGCCACGACTCACGGACTCATGAAATGCCTTATCTGCCGTCGTGGTTCTCCACGCTGCACGGCTTCTCAGAGAGGGATTCATGTCACAGCGAAGGGGGTGCAGCGGTGTGGGCTCCCGGCTATGGACTTCACTGGTCTCACTGCACGCCTGGAAGTGACCAGCCCGACGGAGGGGCTGAGTGACCTAGGGAAGGTTCAGTTGTGGTGCCAGATGGGAGACAACATCCAGGAAGGACAAGGCTCTCTCCGCTTCATGGGCTTCCACAGGGGTTTGGGTCAGAGACAGTTACGTGGGTTTGTTTCTGCCGTAGCAAAATGCATGGGTCCAGGGACCCCCCTGGTGGTCCAGTGGCTAAGCCTCTGAGCTCCCCATGCAGGAGGCAGGGTTCGATCCCTGGTGGAGGCACTAGATCCTACATGCCACCACTAAGAACTGGTGAAGCCAGATAAATAAATAAATACTCAAAGCGCACAGGTCCAGGGCCAGGGAATGCAGCTGCGGTGGACCCTCTCTTACACCCAACCTTGAGCTCTGCTGACTTGAGGGTCTCAGTCCTCCATGGGGAATACTGCAGCCACGGGGCACCCAGCGGCTTTATTTAAGTGAAAGGCAATACTACCACCTGGCCCTCTGCGGTTTATTATGCAAAAGGCCAGCAAGGGATTGCTGTATGGCTGCGTGACCAATTCTGTTCCGGGGGCCATTGTGTAGCCACTTTGCAGTGAGGACGGGAGGGCTGGCCTGCAGAGCAGGGCGTTCTCTGGAGCTCTTCCGACAATTTCTACAACCTACAGGAAGGGCTAATGGAAAACCACATCGACCATAGCAGGGCCGGGGAGCCAGGACTCAGACCCCTCGGGGACCTTCCTTCGGGTCATTTCATCACATACGTTTTCTCCAGCCAGCCTGCCAGCTGAGGTTCTGGCTGCGGGTGGGGGAAATCCAGGCTGAGTAAGGAAAGAAGAATGAGTAACGGGAGAAGGAGTCCGCAGACATGGCTTCCTAGCTGTTACAGAAACTAGGGCTGTGGGAGCTTCGCCTGAGAGTCTTTGCTGCTGCTGCTGCTAAGTCACTTCAGTCATGTCCAACTCTGTGCTACCCTAGAGACAGCAGCCCACCAGGCTCCCCTGTCCCTGGGATTCTGCAGGCAAGAATACTGGAGTGGATTGCCATTTCCTTCTCCAATGGATGCATGCATGCCAAGTCGCTTCAGCTGTGTTCGACTCTGTGCGACCCCGTGGACAAGAGCCCACCAGGCTCCTCTGTCCACAGGATTCTCCAGGCAAGAACGCTGGAGTTCGTTGCCATTTCCTTCTCCAAGTCTTGGCTATTTTAATGTTGTTGTGTGCTTTGCAAACTGTTTCCCTCTTGTCCCGCCTTGCTTTGTTATTGTACCTGAAATCTGTTGGAGGTTAACTCTACAGTTCAGACCGCATGTAACAGAGCCTCCAGGGGGCTGAGACTGAGTGTGGGAAGCAGTTAGCACAGCCGGGAAGAGTAAGGGGACTCGGGACAGCACGTCCTCACTCTGGGGAAGAGTGAGTACCCCCACTTGTGGGAAGGCTGGGTGGACGGCGTTGAGTGGAAAACATTCACGGGAGGCTGAGTGCGCAGGAGGTGCATCTGGAAGCCAATCACCTGCCATCAGTCCATGTCCCCAGCTCCACACTCTTCTGTCATTGCCCCATGTGAGGATTCTGGAATTTTCTCCCTGGCAGAGTGCTAAGCTTCATCAGTAGCGGGTGCTGAAGGGACCATGAAGCAGGAAGGGGGTCGTCTGTGTCACACCCGTCGGTTGGCGGCCACCTGGTGCATCTCGCCCTGGACTGCTGCCCCCGCCACCTCCCAGGAGGCTCTGCAGCAGGTTCCCAGTGGAGCACCTACCAGTGCGTGGCTCACCTGGCATCCCAGGGCCTGCCTTTCCAGCAAGTTCTGCAGGCAGAGGGCCTCACTGAACTTTGCTGGGGCTGCAGCCTCCCCACTGAGGCCTGAATCCGGGCCAGGACCCAACGCGGGGGTCGGGGTGGGACGAGGGGCTCTTCCAGACTCACTCCTTCCTTGGGGCACTGCTCAACCCCCAGCGCCCCCACTCCGCCTGTTCCGCATCTTCTCCATCCTCAGTAGCCACCTCCTCACTCTCATCCCTGCTGCCATCCCTAAGCGGCCCCCTCCCAACTTCGGTGTGGTCTCCAGCTCTCGACCGGACCCCAAATGATCCAAGACCGTAAAGGTGCTCAGCTACAAGCCTGTGCCAGTGTCATGGAAGGATGCTCGGAGGGCAGATCATGAGCAGAGGAGAGACGGTAGAGTCCAGAGCTGATGAGACGAACGGATGCTCGAGGGCGCCCCACCCCTGTGCCTGCACCCCAGCCCCCTGGGGCCCCATCCTTGACCCAGCCCCTCCCCTCTCACAACCCCAGCCCTCCCGCCCTCTGAGACCCCA
>SJYT01036577.1:211288-249263 GCA_006410635.1 Cephalophus harveyi | reverse complement strand
CCTCTCGTGGGGGTACCCTCTCATCCTGCTCACCCACTGTGTGACTGTAGGACCCAAACCGTGAAAGTCGCTCAGTCGTGTCCGACTCGGCGACCCCATGGCCTGTAGTCACCAGGCTCCTCTGTCCAGGGAATTTTGCAGGCAAGAACACTGGAGTAGGCTGCCATTCCCTTCTCCAGGAGATCTGCCCCACCCAGGAACCAAGCCCAGGTCTCCTGCACCGCAAGCACACTCTTTACAGCCGTGCCGCCAGGGATGCCTACCCAAACCATGTTCTCCTTTGAAGCCCACTCTGTGACTGCAGGCAGGCCCCTGAGCGCTGAGCTTGGTTGGAGAAAATCTCAGGCCGATGACGAAACCACTTCCATGGTCTCAGCATCGCTGGACCACCTCACACTCAAGACTCACAAGTCTCATTTCCTCCTGGAAACTACACCATCTCAATGAGATGTTAGATTATAAAATGTGTAACACATTCACATGGCTCAATAACTGAAAAAATTAAAGCTGGACACACAGTGAAATATCTCCTCCCCAACCTCTGCCTCCACCCACGTGCACACACACTCACCAGCAAGCACGCTCTGTTCCTGGTATGTTCTTCCAGGCCGCCTTAATGCATATATGTTGTTGTTCAGTCACTAAGTCGTATCTGATTGCAGCACGCCAGGCTTCCCTGTCCTTCACTATCTCCCAGAGTGTGGTCAAACTCATGTCCATTGATTCGGTGATGCCATCCAAACATCTCATCCTCTGATCCCCCCTTCTCCTCCTGCCCTCAATCTTTTCCAGCATTAGGGTCTTTTCCAATGAGTTGGGTCTTTGCATCAGGTGGCCAAAGTATCGGAGCTTCAGTTCAGTTCAGTTGCTCAGTTGTGTCTGACTTTTTGCGACCCCATGAATCGCAGCACACCAGGCCTCCCTATCCATCACTAACTCCCAGAGTTCACCCAAACTCATGTGCATCGAGTTGGTGATGCCATCCAGCCATCTCATCTTCTGTCATCCCCTTCTCCTCCTGCCCCCAATCTTTCCCTGCATCAAGGTCTTTTCAAATGGGTCAGCTCTTCACATCAGGTGGCCAAAGTACTGGAGTTTCAGCTTCAGCATCAGTCCCTCCAATGAACACCCAGGACTGGTCTCCTTTAGGATGGACTGGTTGGATCTCCTTGCAGTTCAAGGGACTCTCAAGAGTCTTCTCCAACACAACAGTTCAAAAGCATCAATTCTTCGGCGCTCAGCTTTCTTCACAGCCCAACTCTCACATCCATACATGGCTACTGGAAAAACCATAGCCTTGACTAGATGGACCTTTGTTGGCAGAGTAATATCTCTGCTTTTTAAGATGCTGTCTAGGTTGGTCATAATTTTCCTTCCAAGGAGTAAGCGTCTTTTAACTTCACGGCTGCAATCACCATCTGCAGTGATTTGGGAGCCCCAAAAAAATAAAGTCTGACACTGTTTCCACTGTTTCCCCATCTATTTCCCATGAAGTGATGGGACCAGATGCCATGATCTTCGTTTTCTGAATGTTGAGCTTTAAGCCAACTTTTTCACTCTCCTCTTTCACTTTCATCAAGAGGCTTTTTAGTTCCTCTTCACTTTCTGCTATAAGGGTGGTGTGTTCTGCATATTTAAGGTTATTGATATTTCTCCCGGCAATCTTGATTCCAGCTTGTGTTTCTTCCAGTCCAGCGTTTCTCATGATGTACTCTGCATATAAGTTAAATAAACAGGGTGACAATATACAGCCTTGACATACTCCTTTTCCTATTTGGAACCAGTCTGTTGTTCCATGTCCAATTCTAACTGTTGCTTCCTGTCCTGTATACAGGTTCCTCAAGAGGTAGGTCAGGTGGTCTGGTATGCCCATCTCTTTCAGAATTTTCCACAGTTTATTGTGATCGACACAGTCAAAGGCTTTGGCATAGTCAATAAAGCAGAAATAGATGTTTTTCTGGAACTGTCTTGCTTTTTCCATGATCCAGCGGATGTTAGCAATTTGATGTCTGGTTCCTCTGCCTTTTCTAAAACCAGCTTGAACATCTGGAAGTTCACGGTTCACGTATTGCTGAAGCCTGGCTTGGAGAATTTTGAGCATTTCTTTCTAGCGTGTGAGATGAGTGCAATTGTGCAATAGTTTGAGCATTCTTTGGCACTGCCTTTCTTTGGGATGGAATGAAAACTGACCTTTTCCAGTCCTGTGGCCACTGCTGAGTTTTCCAAATTTGCTGGCATATTGAGTGCAGCACTTTCACAGCATCATCTTTCAGGATTTGAAATAGCTCAACTGGAATTCCATCACCTCCACTAGCTTTGTTCGTAGTGATGCTTTCTAAGGCTGACCTGACTTCACATTCCAGGATGTCTGACTCTAGGTGAGTGATCTCACCATTGTGATTATCTGGGTTGTGAAGATCTTTTTTGTACAGTTCTTCTGTGTATACTTAGAGCTTCAGGCAGACACAAATGTCTATTTTTTTCTACTTTTGTTTATCCACGGCTGCACACCATCAACTCTTCTACACTGTGTTTTTGGTTATTTTTCTCAACGTTATATGTTGGGACAATTTTCAAATCAGAACCAAGACAACTTCCTCCTTCTCGCTCGCAGCCGCATAGCACGCCATTGTCTGCACCGTTGGAATAACTTCCCCTGTGTCTACTGACGGGCACTCCGGGAGTTCCCAGCGCTTTGCTACGACAATGGAAGTGACTGTCCTGGTGCCTGTCATTTCTCATGGATGTTAGAGCGTTGATAAGATTCATTCATAGAAGCAGAATGGTTCCCAGGAATCTCTGTGGGTTTTACTGATCTTGCTGAGTGGCCCTCCGTGGGGACTGTGAAATCCCACTCCCAGAGTAGCTGTGGGGGTGGCTCCTGGTGACTGTCAGCCTCCCCAGACACTGTCGTTACCCACACACTTGGGCTTTGGCAGTCTGTCCTTTTTAAATATTTTCAATTTTTTGACCATGCCATGTGGCGTGCGGGATCCTAGTTCCCCAACCGGGGACCAAACCCATGACCCCCCAGTGGAAGCTCTGAGTCTTAGCCACTGGACCAGCAGGGAAGTCCCGTGGGACTTGGGCAGCCTAACGAGCCACCCTCCCTTCCTGCGCACCTTTCAAACCAGGAACCCCAGGCTTCCCCCCGGGGCTCCCCTGCCTGCCAGGAGGCCCCGCGGTCCCCGTTGGGATGGGAATGAGGCTTCCCCTGCCTCCCTGCCCTGGGCCAGCCTCACCTCCCCGTCTCAGCCCTCACAGACCGGGCCTCTCCCTGGGCACCCTGGCACTCCTCGAGGGCTCCCTGGCCTCCCCGCGGCGCCCCCGCTCTCCCTATGGCAGCCAGAGAGTCCTTTCAGAGACACAGATCGCAGCAAACTGCCTCTTCAGAGTCCCCAGTGCTCCCCCTTCACAGTGAGCGGTGGAGTGGAGTAAGCGAACCCCAATGCCCAGCCCCAACCAAGGCCCCCTCGGCGCAGCCTGCCGCTTCAGGGGGCTTGCTTGACTCCCCACTCCCGGCCAACCCTGCCTCGAGCTCTTTCTTTCCCTAAAACCTGAGCCCTTCCCAGGTCCTAGGCTGTTTCCCTTCGGGCACTGCCCCTCCCCACTCTGTGCACAGGCGTGTCCCCGCCCCCCCACGCCCCCCACCACGGTGCCCCCCAGTGAGTACTGCCGTGGCCACAGCGGGACTGCCCCACCCCCATAACCGCTGCATCACCCCACACCATCTGCCCCGCACTTGAACCTGGACTGTTTATTAACTTGCTCTGTGTTCCTTCCGGGCCTCCGGGGACGTGAGCCCTTCAGGGAGAGCCCGGGCCCGCCCTCCCCACTACCCACTGCAGGGACGCGGTGGGGTTGGAGGGTCCCATCCACGCTTGTCCCACTGCTGACCGTGGCCTCCCTGCCAGTTCATAGGAGCCTGGGTGGGGGCCGGGGCTACCTGCCCTCTGTCCCCTCTGCCCAGCAACCCACTCTTTGCCTCTGGGGCAAATCCTTCCTTTAAAGGAATTTTCCTTCTGTGACCAGGAAGATACTGATGCAGAGCCCTTGGTGGAGGGGCCCGAGCTGGTGACGCCGCGGGACCTTAGCGGCTCTCCCCCTCCTACAGGGACAGCATGGATGGCGTCCCCCACAGCGCCAGCAAGGAGTCCACCTGGCCAGCTCCCCGACCCCAGGGCCCCGCCTCTGACCACCTCTGTTCTCCTTGGACCCTGGCCCACCCTGCTTCAGGGAGGCTGGGGGGCTGCATCTCAGCACCGTCTGCATTTTGGAGCCCAAATCCATTCTTTGGTCCATGAATATCTGCCTGGATCAGAAAATTTCCATCTGGTCCTCAGCTTCCATGAACTCCCCCTTCCTTCCTGCCCCCTCCTCCCATGCTCCAAAGGGGGAACTCGGCGGAAACCCACCGGCCAGCCCCCTACTCCAAGGCTCCAACCTGCCCAGGGCCCACACTTGGAGCTCAGCCTGGGGCAGCCTGCACCCCCCTCCCCTGGGTGCTCCCCACGATCTGTGGGTCCATCCCACCCGCATCTCATCCCAAAGGGCCTTCCCTCTGGCTCCAGCCGCTGATGTCCAGGCCTTTCCTAGCTGGACCCCAGACTCCGCCCACCATCGGCTTAGTCATCCCTCCTCCGGCCCCCCACGCCCCCAGCTCTCTGGAATGAGTTCACCAAGTTTCCCCTTTGCCTCCCAGGGACTCTGCCCTTCTCCAAATCCTGGGCCAGGATGGGGGTGTGGAAGAGAGCTGGGGCCAGCTATGATCACAGCTGGGCCCTTCAAGGTCAGTTCCAGGAATATGAGAGCCAGTTCCCGCTGGGCCCAACGCACGGAGCTGAAATGTCGCCATCCCCCTCTTCTGTAAAGGACTGTGGGGGAAGTCAGACAGGTTCGTGATCACCACCTCCAGGTGAGGAAACTGAAGGGTGGAGTGAGGGGCCTCGGCCCACAGCAGACCCTCCCAAAGGTCACGCTCACAGGTGAGAGGTGGGCAGGAGGCGCTGGGGGACAGTGTCTGCCAGACCCCAAGAGCCCGAGAAAGCCTCTCCCAAGAGAAATCACTCCACAGCCACTTTTGAAATCAGCTTTATATTAAGCTATAAAAACCAAGAGTTTGTTCTTAAAAAAACATACAAAAGCATACTATCAAAAAATAATAATAACATCAAACCTGCAAACTTCTACAAATGTACAAAGGCCTTCGTGAACCATTTACATGGGCCAATTTCTGGCCACAGTACCTGCAAAGAGGGGGACAAGTCCAAGAGAGCCGGCTACAAACCCAGTCACAGAGGGGCGCTCCCGAAGGCACAGGCGGGGTGGGTCACGCCTGCGTCCCAACTGCCCCAGGCCAAGGAGGGTGAGTGAGCCTTTGCTTTCTTGGGTAGGATAAGGCACCCACCCACAGGGCAGGGGGTGGGTGAAGCTGTGGTGGGCAAAATAATGTCCACCCCATAAAGATGCTCACATCCTAACCCCTGGGCCTGTGACTATGTTAGTTTCCACAGCAGAGGAACTAAGGTTGTCAGGTGGAATTAATAATCAGCTGACCTTAACATCAGAAGAGGATCCTGGAGTGCCTGGGTAGGTCAAAGGTCATTGGTGGGTTAATGAGGCCCCTACCACCAGGGGCCTTAAACCGGAAGAGGGAGGTAGGAGGGGAATGCTGAGATGCAAAAACAATTTGACAGGCCGTTGCTGGTTTTGGAAATGGAAGGGGGCCACGAGCCAAGAAACATTGGAGGCTGGCCTCTAAAAACTGGAAAAAGCAAGGAACTTCCTTGCCAGAGCTTCCAGAGGAACCATCTGGCTCAGTCCACCAGACCCTCGTCAGACCGCTGACCTCCAGAACTGAAAGCAAGTTCTCGTTTTAGGCTCCCAAGCTGTGGAAGTTTGTTAGATTGGCAACAGGGAACTGTCCCAGAGGCCAAGGGGTCAGAGGTCAAGATGGCCCTGCCGCGACCTCAGCCTGAATTCCAGGGAGGAGGCACAGAGGCATCCCTGGGTCTGCCCCTTGTCGGGGGAGGCAGAGCCCGAGAAAGCCCAGCAGGTCCTGGCCCTCTCAGGCCCATGCTCGGGGACACCGAGGGGAATCAGGGAGGGGTCGGGGGCTCGGACACTGGCTTTGCCCCACTTGCCCTGTCCTCCCAGAGGCCCTTTTCCAGTCCCCCCGCCTCCCCAGATAGGAGCTCATCTTCCCCTTTCTCCTCCTCCAGCTCTTCCTTCTGGTCTACTCACAGGCTGAGGCCGGCTCGACGCAACCCTGGACCAGAGCAGGCAGGAGGGGTGAGGCCCGGGCCCCGCTCAGGAGCTGGGGAGGCCGGAGACCCAGCCTGAGCAGGGCGGTCCTCAGGCACGTGTGGGAGGACCTCGCAGACAGATGGTGATCCTGGAGCTGGGTCCCCGAGCCACACACCCTCCTGACCCCTCCTTCAGGGCGTGCAAGCTCCACTCTCATCCACAGAGCTTCCCCCCACGGCTCCTGCCCCACAGGAGGGGTCATCAGGCCACAGCTGTTCCCGTTCCAGCGGCCCAGGGGCCCACTCCTCAGCCAGGCCTGGGCAGAAGCAGCAGCAGAAGGCAGGACACCCGGAGGGGCCGCGTGGGGCTGTGATGCTGGTGCTGGTCTGACGGAGTGGTATCTCATGCTCAGCAGGCGCTCCTAAGGTGTGTGGGAGGACCTCGCAGACAGATGGTGATCCTGGAGCTGGGTCCCCGAGCCACACACCCTCCTGACCCCTCCTTCAGGGCGTGCAAGCTCCACTCTCATCCACAGAGCTTCCCCCCACGGCTCCTGCCCCACAGGAGGGGTCATCAGGCCACAGCTGTTCCCGTTCCAGCGGCCCAGGGGCCCACTCCTCAGCCAGGCCTGGGCAGAAGCAGCAGCAGAAGGCAGGACACCCGGAGGGGCCGCGTGGGGCTGTGATGCTGGTGCTGGTCTGACGGAGTGGTATCTCATGCTCAGCAGGCGCTCCTAAGGAGGTCAGGCCGCAGAAAAAGCTAACCAACCTTTATAAGCGAAAATAGAGCCTTGGAGGGCTCGTGTGCCCCCGTGTTGATGTCTAGAATGCTCCGGATGCTCTTGGCGTCACTGGTGGACAGGTTCCCCTTGATGGCCAGGATGGCACTCAGGTGGCCCTTGCTGGCAAAGAGAGGGTCCCGTCAGAACGGCTCACACCCCTTCCCAGCACCCCAGATTCCTGGCCGGAGCCACAGGGCCCGGCAGCCAACCCCCCCTGCCCACAAGGGTGCCCTGTTCTGCTTAATCAACTTGGCTCGGGCAGCATCGGCCACAGTGGCTCCAGAGGGTGCCAAGCTCCTGCCCAGTCCGGCCTTTGCACTGGCTGTTCCTCCCAGAATGCTCGTCCCCAGGCCCTTGAGCTAACCAGCTCCTTCTCACCTCTTAGCACTTAGCTAGCATGTTACCTCCCCGTCAAGAAGCCACCTGCCAGTGCAGGAGACACGGGTTCGACCCCTGATCTGGGAAGATCCCAAATACCACCAAGCAGCTAAGCCATGGACCACAGCTATTGAGCCTGTGCTCAAGAGCCCTCAAGCCCTCAAGCCCGTGCTCTGCGATCAGAGAAGTTACTCCCATGAGAAGCCCGGGCACTGCAACTCGAGAGCAGTCCCCACTCGCTGCAACTAGAGAAAAGCTCAGGCAGCAGCAAAGACCCAGCACAGCCAAAAGTAAACAGTAAAATTAAAAAAAAAAGTCACCTCCCCAGAGAGGATTTTCCAGCTCTAAAGTCAGCACCTCCCGCCATTCACAACCTTGGTTAAACAATCTTTAAAACTGGCAACTAGTACTCCTTCGCCAGATGAGCTCATCATTGCTAACCCTCATCTGACTGTCTGTCAGAAGGCCTGGTGTGCCTTGTACCTCCTTGCATCCTGGTGCCTAAACAGAGCCGGGTAGCTAGTAGGAGACCACTTAATAACTGCTGGCGGGCTGGGTGGATACAAGGATCCACGAATGGATAGATAGATGGGGGACAGGTGGATGACTAGATGGGTGGATGGATGGATAGACTGAAGGATGGACAGATGGGTAGATGAGTGTGTGACCAGATGGCTGGATAGCCAGATGGGCATCCAGATGGGTAAGCAGAGGCCTGTATGATGGGTAGATGGATGGGTGAGTGTGTAAGTGGGTGGGTGGCTGAACAGGTGGACCAGATCAGCCAGCAGCTGGACCAGGCTATGCTGGGACAGGCCGACCACACCAGAGGACTCAACCCACAGAGACTGCTGCCCTGGCTCACCAGATCCTCAGGCAGTCAGGGATTGAGCCTCCACTCTAGAACAGAGGCCCCAGGACACAGGTCAAGCCTCTGAGGACCCCTAGGCTGACCGGCAGACCCCAGCTTCACTACAGACATGCCACGGCCTCCAGCAGGTCCGTGGTCCCTCTGGTCTCAGATCCCCCTCTGAAGGAAAGGCTCATGCGGGGTGGAGCCGGGTGCCTGGCTTTGTTGTCTCGGCTCTACGACTGACCAGCGTGTTACCCTGGACACATTCCTCACACCCCCCAGGTCTCATCTGGACGACGGGGATGAAGAGTGTCAGCCCCAGCAGGCGGCAGCGAGGACCGAGTGAACAGCTGCTGTAAAGATCTGGGCACAGTGGCCAGTATCTATCTGGACTCTGCCCACCCTCAGGGACTCACTCTGCACACCCCCAAGGCTCCGACCACAGCGGGGAACCACAGGGCCAAGCTGCCTTGCCCGGGTGCTCGGAGGCCCTGGTTCTCACCTGAAGTCAGGGTACGAGGTGGCGTACGTGGCCACCTCGATCTTGATGGCACTGGGGTCTTGCAGGCGAATGATCTCCGCAAGCGTGGGGAGGGCGTGGTGCAGCCAGTTGGCTGGGGAGCCCTGCAGGCACAGGCTTCTTTGAGAGAGGCTGGCCCTGCCCGGAAGTGCGCCCGGGGGCCCAGGGAGGCGCGCGTTGGACCTGACCAGGTTTGGAGAGGCCCAAAGGGGCTGTCCTAGCCCGTGAAGAGCTTGGAGCAGGAGGGCAGCCCACCGCCATGGGAGGGTGGGGGTGGGGGTGGGGGCTTACGATCTGGGTGCAGAACTGCTGGATGCGCTGGGCGTTGGCCTGGACGTGCCCCGCCAGCTGCTGCTGCTGCTCTGCCGTCTTGAGGACCAGGCGCCGCTTGCAGAGGCGGGTGATGTACTCCTTCACTAGGTGCAGGTGGACCGCCTCCAGGAGCTCCTGGGTGGGCGAGCGGGCAGGGCCATGGGAACCCACCACTTCCCTGAAGGCCAGGGTCCAGGGAGGGGCGGATGCCAGAGCGAAAAAGCGCATCTGGGTGTGCCCACACACACGCCTGCCTGCGTGTCCCCCCACCGGCAGCCCCGCACCCCCTCACCTCCCGGAAGCAGTCCTGCAGCTCTGAGAACTCGGGCATCCTCTCGGCCACGGCGGAGACGATTTCCTCCAGGATCTGCTGGGGGGCAGCCCAGCGGGTCTGCGTGAACCTCTTGAACAGCGGCTGCGAGAGAGGGTCAGGCTGTGTGGCCACACCCGGCAGAGGAAGGGCCGGCCCAGCAGACTCACATGCACAGACACACACGGGCAGGGACAGGGGTCGGGTTATATTAAAGACTCCCCGGGCGCTCCAGCAGGAAGTGGAGGCCGGGTCTGCGTCCCCTTCTGCAAAGCAGACCAGCCGGGACTGCCATCTGCCTGCCCTGAGGCCCTCTCCACCATCTCCCTCCTTAAATAAATAAATTCCTGCATAAACAAAGCCCAGTGCTTGGCTGGGCCTATGATGATGATGACCCTGCCGAGTCATCCAGGGTCACCGCCTGGTCACCCGCAGCCGTGGGGCACTGGGGTGAAGGGGGGCTCCCCCAGGAAGCAGGCAGGAGTGCCCCCTCTTCCTCCCCTAGGACCCCGCCTCCTCCTGCGGTACAGGCACTAAGGGTCTCTGGGGATGCCCTGGCCCTCGCAGATGTGGTGGGAGCCGCCAGAGGCTCTGAGAGTCCCGGCAGGGAGGCAGGGTCGGGCAGGAGGGCCTGGGGGCATCAGGGCAAACTACAGGCAAACTTGAGGACTAGGTGGAGTCCAAACAGGGAGGGGCGCTGAGGCTTCTCTTCGCACCCCAGGGCCCTAAGCCGCCCTCTGAGGCCAAGCCCGAGGCTGAAGAGGGGGTGACTTCAAGGGCGGGCCAGGGCCCCATCTCGGAGGCCACCAGCCTCCTTGTATCTGCCCGGTGTCGAGCTCCGCCGGCTTCCCGGCACCCCCACCAACACAGGCAGGCAGCCGCGGTGACTCCCCCCGCTGCCCAGCGCCCTTACCGGAAAGGGAGGCAGTTGTTGATGTTAGCGATGACATTGGCCCTGTAATTTCGCAGCTGTCTGCATCGCTCCAGAAATTCATCAAAGACGCCCTGGTAGCTGGTGGAAGGGAAAGGGCACACGTAGGAGCAGCTCAAACACTGGGACAATGGCAGCCTCGGCGGCTGCCCGGCCAGCCTCCCGCTCCACACGTGGGCCCCCAGGGCACCAGGCGGGCGAAGCAGGCATCCGGAACTGGCTTCACACGCTCAGCCCGGCGGGGCCAGGGCCCCTGCAGAGCTCCTGGAGAGGGCGCTGCAGAGCCCCCAGGCCCCTCTAGAGCTGCAGGAAGAAGGGGGGAGGCGGGCAGCCTAGAGAACTCTGGGGGCGCAGACCGGGGGCATCACCTCAAGGGGGGGCCAGGGCCTCAGTCCCTTGGGGGGCATCTTTGCAGTTGGAGGCTGTTCTTCCAGGGCTTTGCTGAGCGGGGTGGGGGGGTTGGTCAGATGACCTGAGGGTCTCAGCGCCCAGGTGGGTGGTGCAGGGTGACAAGGACTCCTGCTCATAATAACAGACACCCTAGGTGCCGGGAGGGGGCGCTGGTCTAGCTAAGATCCCCACCCGGGGCCCAAGGGAGGGACTGGAGCTCTGAGAGAGGGGGTGGCAGGGCCCGCTCTGGGCATGCATGCTCATCACCCACCTCCTGAGGAACCTGGCCAGCTCTTCCAACAGCAGGGGCTTTATCTGCGTGCCCAGGTCCAGGGTGATGCTCTCGGCCTTGTCCTGGCCCTGGGAGATGATCTGCAGGGGTGGGGGGCGAAACTGAGCAGAAGCCCGCCTGCTCTAGGGCTGGGGCAGGGGTGGGCGCTGGTAAGACATGGAGCAAGGGGGTCTGTGCTCAGCGACAGGCGCGTCTGCCCACAGGGAGGAGGCCAGTGCGGATGGGGCGGCGGGCGCTACCTGGATGATGTCGATGGCCAGCTCACTGTGGCAGCGGCCGTCCAGCCTCTGCGGGGCCTCATCCTTGGTCCAGCGGTTTGACTCCAGCTCCAGAGCTCGGGCCGTCAGCTCCCTTATGCTGGCCTGGGGGGGAGGAAAGGCCCACTCAGGGTAGGGCGAAGCCCACGGGGGCGTCCTTGCCAGGCTCCCTGCCTGCCCCCCCTCAGCCCCGCCTGGCACTGGCCCTGGACTCACCACCTCATTGGAGAGGAACGAGGCCTCTAGCAGCCGGATCTGGGTCTGGGGCAGGAGGGTGCCCAGTCTGACTCCCTGAAGCTCGGGCAACAGCTTGGGGCTGTTGAGGATGTCGCTGTGGGCAGAGGGGCTGGCGTGAGGAAAACCAGAGCCTTCCCCCACCCCCGCCAGTCCCGGCCAGAACCCTGCACACAGCTCAGTCACCTTCTCTCCAGTGCCTCCCAACCCTGCCTCTCCATCTCAGTTCGATCCAGGCCCCAAACCCTGGAATCACCCTGCCTCCGTTCACTCTCTCACCTGCATCCACTCTTACTCCAGGTTATGCTCCTGAAACCCATCAGCCTCGAGCCACCCGGCCAGAGGCACCCCACGGCCCACCCCCATCTCCAGCCTGGCACACCGAAGGACCCTCCTCCCAGGCTCCCTGCCTTGCCTCCAGCAGTCCCTCCTCCCCCTGCGGCGGCAGAGCCACATTTCCGGTCTGATCCCCCTGCTCCAAGGGCTCCCCCTCCCCTTCTCACCCTCTGTCTCCTTCCCATCATCCCCCACTGTGCTCCCACTGCATCCCATCAGCCCTGCCCCGCCTTCCCCCGAGGCAGGCTCTGCTGCCCCCAGAGGAGGGCCAGTCCCAGCAGGGAGGGCTGTCTGCCCCTCCCCGACCTCACCCTGGTCTGAGGCATATCCACCCATCCTTGTGGCGCTTCCACTGGGTCCCAGAGCCCCCTGGGGACCGCCCAGCCCTGGCACTTCCTCAGGGCCTTTGTCTGCCCGGAGGCTCAAGAATAGCCCTTTCTGCCACCTGCACCCCCCTCAACCCCCAGCCTAGATGCGCGGTGTCCCTTTGCTCCCCAGACTTCTGGCCACACGAGCCTCCTCGGAGCCACCTGGTCTCCCGCTCTCAGGGCTCAGCATCCCGCTGCACTGACCCCAGGGGGCCCCAGGTTAAAGCCCCAGAGGTCACCGGGACAGGAAGGTGGAGGGGCAGAGGGGAAAGGCCTGGCACTTCCTGGTGAGTCAGGACCAACAAGAAAGAACCCGCTCAGCTGGCGGAACTCTCTGGCATCCCCTGCCCCAGGCCAGCTTCCCTGTTCTCCTTGACTCCTTTCTCACCACCCCCACCTGGTCCTTCCTCGGGCCCCTGCTGGAGGTTGACCCACCAGCACCAACTGAGACCAATAACGTCCCTGAGAGCCTCATACATCGCTCACAGGGTCTACACCTCCAGGCTTCCTGCAGGCTTTATGCTACAAGCCGGGGCCAGCCCCAGCCGATCCACACTGCAGTTTAAGTCTCTCTCCACCCAACTTGTATGAATGACGGACATGCTTGTTGCAGTAAAATAAGGGAAAAAAGGGGTGTCATGCTGGTTTTTCCCTCCAGTTCTTTACCTGTTCCTGATCTGGAGTCTGTAAGTTTCTTTATCAAAAGATTAAACCTGATTTGAGAATTACATGCTGCACCTATAGTCCCCTCAAAACATTCTGTATCTGGGGCTCAACTTCACAGCACCCTCTCTGCAAACCACCCCTTCGAGTTTTTCTCTTCTTCTGCATTATAGAAAGAAAGTCTCAGTACAGTCGACAAAAGACAATGGACCCAACAACTGGGCCAGCAGACTGCCAGACCCAAATTACTGGGCTACCCAATGCCAGCCTGATGACTGTTTTGAAACAGCGTGAGGAGAAGCACACAGGATCCTTACGCCTCTGTTCATCTCCAACCCCAGACTGCGAGCCCCCAGCTATAGGATCCCCTAGGTTCCTCATGGAGGCAGGGACACAGTTCTAGAGGCAGGAGCCTGCTGTGTTCTTGCCTGTCTCCGGATTTTCTTATTCAGCTTCGGCGGGCAGAGAAAGCCAAGATACTGGCAGCAACATGCTCAGGGATGCATGGGGTCTGGGTGTATCAGGGGATGCCCGGATCTGAATCCAGTTGGTACCGGGGATTCTCCACGGCAGCACCAGGCGCCTCCCAAACTGAGAGCTCCAGGCCTCGGTGGCCAGAACTCAGCTCTGCCACTGGGAGAGACCCTGCACAATGGGGATTTCCCCAACAGGCCCAGTGCCCCCCATCCTGCCTGGGAGTGCTCCCTCGACCTGCTGGGTATTGAACCACACTGCTCCCAGAAGGCCTCCCAGCTCAGCCTTGGGCCATGCAGGGCAGCTCCCTTTGCTGGGAATACCAACCCCCACTGCCTCTCCCTGCCTGTCCTTCCCAACCACCCCCCTCCTGCCCCTAACTCCCTTAATTCTGTTAGACTGTCAGCGGCCCCAGAGCAGGGCCGCTGCCTCCAGTGGCAGGTAGAATCCTGCACCTTCTCCTCCGAGCTGGCTTCCTGGGCTGACCCGGGCGGGGTCAGGACCCCTGCTCCTGGCCACAGCCTTTCCTGACTCTTGATCACAGGTGGCTTCACCCCCTAACCCAGACTGGAAACTCAGGAATGAAAGATGAGGTCCTTGCCCCCATTCTCTGTGCCTCAGTTTCCCCAACTGTGGGATGCGGCTGAGGCCAGAGAGACTAAGGATTCCCAGGGCAAAGCAGGCCCAGCGGAGGCCCTGCCCCTTTGATTCCAGGCCCGCCTGAACCGTTCTCCCGGCGGACTCCCTGCACTTGGTGACACCCAGGCCCTGCCTGCCTGGGGACCCCCCGCCCAGCACCCCGCGCCCAAGCTCACTTGGGGTAGAGGTTCTGCACCCAGACCAGCAGCATGTAGGTGTCTCGCGGGCACAGCTCGAACTGCGTCAGGGCCGCCAGCTGGGCCGCGAATTCCGCGTGGTAGCTCTCGGCGTAGGCGGCCACCACGTGGAAGTCGGCGGGGAAGAGCGGCTTGAGGCGCTCCACCACGGCCTCCAGGTCCTCCTTCATGGTGCGGCCCATGTGCAGGAAGGCGCGCTCGGCCTCCGTGCGGCCCTCGGCGTCCGCGGCTGGCCGCCGGCTCAGGCGCTCCTCGGCCGCCTGCGCCACGCCGTCCCGCCACAGCTGCAGCCAGCCGCGGGGCCGCGTGGCCGCCAGCCCCGGGCACCCCGGGGGCCCCGCCGCCGCCGCCGCGCGGTCCTGGCGCTCCTGCTCGGCCAGCACGGCCAGCGCCTGGCGCAGCCGCTCGGGCGCCGCTTCCAGCGGCCGGCGCAGCGGCCCTAGCACCTGGTCGCGCAGCAGCGCGTACAGCGCCTCCACCTTGCTCTGGCGCCGCACCAGCTCCTCCTCGCTCGCGCGGCCCGCCGCCGCGGCCTCCTGCAGCTCCAGCTCCAGCGCCAGCAGCGGCCGCGCCGCCTCCAGCCGCCCGCGCTCCAGGTCGGCCTTGAGCTCCTCCACTGCGGCCAGAACGCGGCGTTAGCGCGGCCCGGGGTTCCGAGACCCGACCCCGCCCCGGCCACCTCCCAGGGGCCGAGACCCGCAGCGTTAGCGCGGCCCGGGGTTCCGAGACCCGCCCCCCGCCCCGTAACCTCCCAGGGGCCGAGACCCGCAGAATATAAGGAGTGTCCCAGCCCGGGCAGGGGACACCAGGCTCAGATCCTGAGATCAGGGGCCAGCAGGTGAAAGCAGGGAGGGGAGGCCCTTGGACGCCCACGTGCCCTGCCCCCTCTGTCCTGGCTGAGCGGGGCATCCACTCCAATGAGCCCCCATCCTGCCCAGACCCTGCCCGCCTGGAGAGGGGGCTCCCGCCTACCTGTGGGCAGCTGGGCAGGCGGCCGCGGACTGGACTCAGATTCGCCCTCAGTCTCTGCTAAGCTGGGCTGACCCTTCTTTTTCCTCCCTTTGGTGAAGACGCTGAACATGGTGGCCAGGCCTTTCGACTTCTTCTTCTTCTTGCCGGCCTCTTCTTCGTCCCTGTCCGCGGCCACCTCAACCTCCAGGGATGGCACTAGGTCCTCGGAGGAGGCCTCCGACATGGAGGCCTCGGACTCTGCCTCTGAGGTAGAGGGCAACTTCTGGGCGCTTCTGGGGAAGTCAGGGGCCCCGGACACAGGCTGCTGGCCTGGGAGTCCTTGGAAGAAGGTCAGCATCTTCAGCATCACCCCGACTCAGGCCTGCAGGTTGACAAGCGGAGGGAATGAGAGGGTCAGTGGTTGCGGGGGACTGGCCCCCGGCTCCCCAGCCCAAGCACGCAGCCAGGTCGATCTCTTTTCACCTGCATGACTGCCAGGGCTCTGGCTGTCTCCTGGCCCAGATGGGTACCAACAACTCAACTTTCCCCCTGGACGCCACTTCCGCAGAACCCGCAGGCCCTCCCTGAATCTCCAGACAGAAGGGGACTTCATTTTGGCAAATCCTTCCTTGTCAGCCCATCCTCTGGGCAGGGAGGGGGACCACAGGCTCACCGGGACCCTGGGGGAGGGGGCAGAGCTTGGCTGCTGGCCCATCGCACAGAGCGAGAACCGAGGTCGAGAGCACAGTGTTAGAGGCCGGGCTGAGGGGGGAATCCGGCCCCAGCCCCCTCCTCCTTTCTGCTCGGTTCTCCTCTTGACTCCTGTGGCTTGGGGTCCCAGAGGAACGCGATGAGCAGAAACAGGGCTGCTCCCGCTGGGACCACGAGGCAGGCAGGGCCAGACCCCTATTATGACCTTGGGGTGCAGGTCTACAGAAACCACAGTGCCCGCTCAAGCCCGTTCCCAGGTCAGAGGGACAAGTGGCCCAAGGAGGCGTAGGCCTGTCTGAGGTCACACAGCAGCTCAGACAGGAAACTCGAGCTTCCCAGCTCCACCGCACCCTGCCTGCTCCCCAACTGGGGTGAGCAGAAGCTTCCATTTCCTGGGCCCTTCCTGAGCGCCCATCCCATCACATCCGCACTGCCTTCCAGGCGGGGTGTTATTTTCCTCATCTCACATAACTAGCTCAGAGAGGCTTAAAATGCCCCCATGGTCAACAACTTGGAACTCAGCTCACCAGGCACTGGGCACCCCCGCCATCCAGAGAGGCAGCACCCTCCCCAGCGCCTTGACCGTGGGGGAAGCCAGGCCAGGACCGGTGGAGGGGAACGCGGCTGACCCTAAAGAAGGGAGCGGGGCCGGGCTGGGAAAGGGGAGCAGAGGGGAACGGGCCTCCTTGATAACTGGGGTGACCCATAACAGGGCCTGCCCACCACCCAAGAGTAAATACACCAAGTCGTGAGTCACACAGCACGAGTTCAGCTCACCGCTGCAGCAGCCCTGCAAGGCAGACAGGGTGATCCACCCCTGCAGAAAGGGAAACTGAGGCGGCAGGAGGTGGGCTAGGGGCTGGGATTAGGCCCGTCAGACCTTCCGCATCCCCTGCTGCCTTCCCACCAGCCCAGCCACCTTCGCCTATCCTCCCAGGAACGCTTCCCAAAGCCTCGAGCTTGACCAGAGCCACTCAGTGACCAGGAAGCCGGGCTTTCTCCCCTCCCACAGCCTCACCAGATACCGGGGCAGAGTCCTACGCTGCTGGGTCTCAGCTGCCAGCCGGTGCCATTTGGACTGCATGCTCCCCTCCAGAACCAAGCTGAGGGTCCTCCGGGGAGCCCCAAAGCCAGGGTCCCCAGGTGCAAGGCCACTGGGCACTTCTGCCCTGCCCATCCCTTCCTCCAGCATCCCTCCCAATCCATGTCGCTTTCATGCCAGGCACCCACAGGAGCTGGTCCGGCTGGTTAGCAAGGGCAGCTCAGCCTCACCCTGGGCCCAGGCCCCACCTCTCCCCGCACACACCCCCCCTTCCCCCCTGTCTCTTATACACATCTCTGCAGGCCCCAGTGGGGGTGATGCTGAAGATGCTGTCCCCCCCCCCCCCCCCCCCCCCGCTGCCAGGGGAGCGGGAGGGCCCTCCTGGGTGGCCTAGGGCCCACCAGCCTCACTTCTGCCTCACTGCCCCGCCTCCTCCGTCCCCACGCGTGCGAGGCTCCTGCCAGCCTCCAGACCTGGTTCCTGGAGGTCCCTGCACGGCATCGCTGCCTCCTCCCCGCCTCTGGGGCACAAAATCTCCTCCCCCGCCAAGGTCTGCAGCAGCCCCTTTGGCCCCCGCTCAGGCCTTCACTCTGAGGCCGCTCATGCAGCAGAAAGAGAGACCACTGTGGGCTTGGCTGTACCATCCGCTAGGGTGTAGACCAGACACCACCCTGCCTTCATAGACCTCAGTCTTCCCATCTGTGCAATGGGGAGGAGGACCCCACCTCACAGTGCTGCTGAAAGAAGGATGTGAGGGAAGCACACAGCCAAAGGCTGGCACCTGGCCAGGCCTCGGTGAGGGTCTGAGTCTTGTGTCCCAGTGTCTGTCAGGCTAACCCTGGTGGCCGGACACAGCATAAGAGGGCAGGAGAGGCATTCCTTTCAGCCGAGGCCGGTGGCTGGGCGCACTCAGACAGGAACGGGTATGCTCCGAGTCACACCGTGTGGCCACAGCCTGGGGCACCTCCCTGGTCCTCCCAGCTCCCCCAGTTTCTATGTGGGCACACACACTCTCCCTCTCCTCCCCGGGGTCAGGGCTGAGGTCCAGGCCAGCCTCCCTGATCCCTGTACGTGAGGACATTCAAGCTCAGGCAGGTGAAGTGACTCGGCCTCTGTCATACAGCCAGCCGGCTCCCACCCCGCCCTGGGCCACCCTGACCCCTCCTACTGCAAAGGAAGGGACACGAGGGCCCCTTCCCACAGCCCCCTCCTCCCGGCTTTCCCAGGACCGAGCCCTCTGGTGGGAGCACCTAACTCGACCCTCTGCACCCTGACGCAGCAGCTCAGCCGTAAGGCTTCAGTTTCCCTAGAAGGGCGCGCTGCGGAAGACCTGGGGTTCTCCGAGCGGGTTCCCTCCATCGCGCCAAACGCTCCCTACCGGGATTGGGCCGGAGACGCGGGTCGCGTCGGGGCGGGTGGGCAGTCGCGCGGAGAGTTTGCGGACGGCCGCACGGGACGCACCGCGAGCGCAGGTCACTTACTGTGTCCGGGCCGAGCCTGTCGCCGCAGAGCCGGGCGCCGCCTGAAATAGACGCAGGCTCCACCCCCGTCGGGCCGGGCCGGCCCGCCCCGCCCGCCGCCCCCGCGGAAAACCCCCGGGCGGAGGCCAAAGCCGAGATAGTGTGATGGGGGGCTGCCCGGGTCCCCGCGTCCGGTGCCGCGCGTGCACTCCCTGAGCGAGGCGAATCCTGCCAAGCTGGGGTGTCCGGGAAGGGCTCACTCTCTCCCACCAGCCTGGGCAGGGTGTCGGGGCTGGCTGTCGCCAGGCCTGAGTGGGGCCCCAGACCCGCAGCCCCCAGCGGACAGTATGGGTTTGGTGCTGACCCATTGTCCGACAACAGCTTCTGATTGGCTGACTGGAAGGGGCTCTGCACTCAGAACCACTTTCGAGCGTCACAGAGCCAGCACCTCAGGCAGCTCGGAGACCTCCTAGCAACCCAGCTCACCCCCAACTGTGGGGAGTCCCCTTCCTCCCGCGGGGTGCTGGGGACTGTCCCACCTAACTCTGAGGCTGACGGCTCGGAGGATCACCCCTTCCGGAGAGAGTGTTCCCACCCTGGGGGTCACTGTGGCCACACACATCCTTGCGGAGGAGGTTCCTTAAGGGACCGGGTGCTGGTCAGCCTTTGCCAGAGCGCCGCCCGCGCTGGTGCCTGGCACACACTCTCGTCGCCCAGGCTTCCTTAAAAAGGGGAAATGGCTCACAAAAGTGAGTGAACTGCCCGAGGTCACACCGGCAGTAAATGGGGGTCCGAACCCAGACCCAGGCCTGCAAGACTCCCACTGAAGCGCTTTCCCTTTCTGGGACCCAAGCTGGGTCAGGCCATGCTCTAAAGGCACCAGGTGGGGATCCAGCAGCTCAGGCTCGAGTCTCACTCAGCCTGGCTTTGTCCTCACTTGGCGTGGCCTCGAGCAGGTCACATTGCTTTCTGGGCCTCAGTTTCCCATCTGAGGCCTGTTTCTCTGGGTCAGTCAAGGGGCCGGAGGGGAGCTGGGGAAGAGGACCTCTTCCCTGTTTCACATCCTAGAAATTCCTGCCCTCTGAAAAGGACCTTGCAGCTCAGGAATTTCCCGTCTGGGCACCGGCTTCCTTTTTGCTCCTTAATAGAGCGTCTGCTCCTCCCTCCCTTTTGTGTGCCCCCCTCCCCCCTCCCCTCTGGTTCCCTGCTCCCCCTGGAAACTGGGCACAAAGCTCTGCAGCCTGGGAGGCACGGCCAAGTGGGCAAGGCAGGGGGGAGATGGGGGTGCCCCTTGGAACTGAGAACTTCCTCTTCCTCGTTGGGAAAGGCAACTGGCAGCCAGTTTGGGGCTTGGACATCGATCCTGTCTCTGGACAGGGTAGGAGGGGGTTGGGGGGGGTTGTTGTGAGAAGAGGGGCTTCAGGAGGCTGGAGTAAGACAGACTCTACCCCCTTCTCGCCTGTGGCCTCAGGGGTGACATTTTTTAGATCTGAAACAGCGGTCACAGGGGGTCATTCCAGCTGCTCCCAGTGCATAGAGTGGAAGACTAAAGGACTGCCCCCCCAACCACAGCAAGTTCATCCAGTCAGAGAGGGTAATGAGGACATGATCCAAGGGGTCCTGGCCCACTGCCTCCGTGGCTGTCTGCTGTGGCCTCATTGTGCAATCCCCAGTCCTCCCTGACAGCCTCCTCTTCTAACCCCAGATTGGGAAATCGCTGGAGAATCCAAAGTGCTCTGGGTCATGGAGGAGGGGACAGCATCAGGCTCACAGACCCACCACCCCCTCAGAGCTCCAGACCCTGATGGGCAGGGGCAGGAAGAACACGCCCGGGGAGGCTAGGCACCCCCTTACCCAGCTGCCATGATGCCCTCCCTCCCTCCCTGGGGCCTCACCCGAGCTCCAGGCTGCAACCGGGGCATGGGAGACGCTGCCTCGCCCTCCTGTGGCTGCCCTAGTCACTTCCCCTTTCCCTGAGTTCCGGCATGAGGGTCAAGGGTCACGTCCGTGAAGCCCCCAGCTCAAGGGCAACCCTCTAACAATAGGGCTGCGTGGAGAGCCAAGGGGTGTGACCATCAGTGGGGCCCAGGGGGCAGGAGTTATTCTTACTCCCTCTTGACAGATGAGGAAACAGTCCTCAGGAGACCAGACACTTCCAGAAGGAGCCAAAGGCCAGCCAAGAATTCCACCCTCAGCAGGAAATGAGCATCAGATGCGAGTTGGGAGTGTCCCTGGTCAGCTGCTGTCCCATTACCCTCCTCCCCAGGGGGCTGGGCCTCTGGTTGCAGGCCGGTTCCACCTGGCAGGAAGGCAGCAGGCAGGGGTAGACTGGCAGCAGACCCCTCCCAAGTCCAGCCCAGACGTCAAGTGCCCCCACACCAGGCCCAGAGCTGTGGCCAGCTCCTTGCATGCAACCCAGGACTTGGGAGGCCCCAGACACCACATGCCTTCCCTCTGCTTGGAAATGACAGGTGACTTTTTTTTATTGTTGTAAAATTCACGTAACCAAATGCCCCATTTGGACCATTGTAAGTCCACAGCGCAGTGGCAGTAAGTTATATGCTGTTATGCAGCCATCACCAACATCCATCTCCAGGATTTTTTTCACTTTGCGAAACTGAAATTCCATACTCATTAAACACGACCTCCCCTTTCTCAGCCTCCCACCAGCCTGGCATCCGTCATTCTACTTCCCATCTCTCTAAACTTGACCGCTCAAAGTAGCTCATACAAGTGGAATCAAAGGGACGGTGTTTGTCCTTTTGTGACTGGCTTACGTAACTTCGCATAATATCCTCAAGGGCCATCCATGTTTCGGCATGTGTCAGAATGTCCTTCCTTTTAAAGCTTGAATAGCGTTTCATTGTTTATCTTTTCATCTGTCCCCAGACACCTAGGTTGCTGCCACCTCTTGGCTGTTGTGAATAATGCTGCTGTGAGCCTGGGAACTCAACCAGCCCTGCCAGACCCTGCTTTTGGTTCTTTTGATTAGACAGCTGACTTTTGTCCCCCTGCACAGGCATCAGGCTCTTTCCTAAGTGCTTTGTACGCATTAACTGGTTGCATCAGACAATCGGATGAAATGGGTGCTCCTTAATTATCTCCTTTCCACAGACGAAGGAATCAAGGCACAGATAAGTCCAGTCACGTGACGTTCATTGGTGGAACTGCAAGCCCGCACTAAACATATTGTTGTGCTTCGGTCGTTCATGCATGTTCCACGCTCTGCAACCCCATGGACTGCAGCACACCAGGCTTCCCAGTCCTTCACTATCCTGGAATTTGCTCCAACTCACGTCCATTGAGTCAATAATGCCATCCAACCATCTCATCCTGTCACCCTTTTATGCCCTCCATTTTTCCCAGCATCAGGGTCTTTTCCAATGAGTGTGCTGCTACTCATTCCCCTAATGTTGATCAGGGCTTGCCAGGTGGCTCAGGGGTAAAGAATCCACCTGCTAATGCAGGAGACTCAGGAGACATGGATTCGCTCCCTGAGTCAGGATAATCCTCTGGAGGAGGAAATGACAACCCACTCCAGAATTCTTGCCTGGAGAATCCCATGGACAGTGAAGCCTGGCGGGCTCCAGTCCATTGGGTTACAAAGAGTCAGATAGGGCTGAGTACGCGCACACACACACAGATCAACTGAAATACAGCTTAGTGCATTTAAGTCAGACGCAAGGAAGGACTGTCTGCCGGGCAAGGAAGCTTAGATGCAGAAATGGAAGGTTTGTTTTGTTTTTTTTTTTACTACCCTCTACTCCTTTTTCTTCACGACCCAGATAATCATGATGATGTGATCACTAATCTAGAGCCAGACATCTTGGAATGTGAAGTCAAGTGGGCCTTAGAAAGCATCACTACCAACAAAGCTAGTGGAGGTGATGGAATTCCAGTTGAGCTGTTTCAAATCCTGAAAGATGATGCTGTGAAAGTGCTGCACTCAATCTGCCAGCAAATTTGGAAAACTCAGCAGTGGCCACAGGACTGGAAAAGGTCCGTTTTCATTCCAATTCCAAAGAAAGGCAATGCCAAAGAATGCTCCAACTACCGCACAATTGCACTCATCTCACATGCTAGTAAAGTAATGCTCAAAATCCTCCAAGCCAGGCTTCAGCAATACGTGAACCGTGAACTCCCTGATGTTCAAGCTGGCTTTAGAAAAGGCAGAGGAACCAGAGATCAAATTGCCAACATCCGCTGGATCATGGAAAAAGCAAGAGAGTTCCAGAAAAACATCTACTTCTGCTTTATTGACTATGCCAAAGCCTTTGACTGTGTGGATCACAATAAACTGTGGAAAATTCTGAAAGAGATGGGAATACCAGACCACCTAACCTGCCTCTTGAGAAATCTGTATGCAGGTCAGGAAGCAACAGTTAGGACTGGACATGGAACAACAGACTGGTTCCAAATAGGAAAAGGAGTGCGTCAAGGCTGTATATTTGACCGAGGATGAGATGGCTGGATGGCATCACTGACTCGATGGACGTGAGTCTGAGTGAACTCCGGGAGTTGGTGATGGACAGGGAGGCCTGGCGGGCTGCGATTCATGAGGTCGCAAAGAGTCGGACAGGACTGAGCGACTGAACTGAACTCCTTTTTCATCTTTGAAAAAAAGTATTTCCCAAACTGTTTCATGACCTCGTGCGGTCGGTTAATTGAGTCTCCGCCCTCAGCCTGCGCGGCCGCAGGAGGGGCTGACGCGGGCCAGAGAATATAACGCGGGTGGGGTGTGCTGATCGTCCTCCCTCGATTCCCCCTCCCGGAGCTCCCAGGGCGAGGGGGAGGGGACTGCAGAAGGGCGCGCATCCTGCCACAGAGCTCGGCAGGAGCAAGAAAGGCCAGTGCTTGCGGGATGGGACTGGAACACACCGGGGCTGTGGGTCGCTGGGTCTGGCCGCCCCTGGACCACCGGGCGGGAGGGCAGGGCCGGGGGCGGGGCTCCTCCACGGCCCCGCCCACTTCCCTTCGGGCGATGACTTTGCACTTCCCAAGGCCCAGCTCCCGCTCGCGCGCTGCTTCTCCCCGCACTTCGCAGGGTCAGGTGACCCAGGACCCTTGCTGGGGCCTCTAGTTTCTCGGGGCTGTCCCCGCCCGCTCCCGAAGTGCGCTGGGCAGAGCCATCGGATCCTCTGTTGACAGGTGAGAAAACCGAGCCTTGGAGGCAACAAGTGGACGCAAAAAGCTGAGGCCTTGAGGCTGGGATCTCTGTTGCCACCCAGCCTCCCCCAAAGGGGAAGTCACTTGCTCAGGGTCACTGGCAGCTGCACCTGACCTCGGCCCGAGTCTTCTGACCACCCGAGGACCACGGGATGGTCAGGTCAGCTGACCAGGAGCCACCCTCCCAGGCCAGCCCCTCCCAGGAGAGCCCCCATCGGGGCAGGTCCCCCCAGGCCCCCACGAAGCTGTCTGCTTGTTAATAGCCCATCCTTCCTCCAGGGAGGAAGCCAGGCCCTGCACTCCTTTCTGTGTTTGGCTGATGGGGAAAATGAGCCCTGAGGAGAAAGAGCTGGAGGTGCTAGAGGTGGGTGGGGCCACATGGGACAAAGCAGGGCCTGCTGGGCATAAGGACCGCAATCCCAGTGGCCTGCTAAGGACGGCACCGCCTCCAGGGCACCAGGGAATTTCCACACTGGCCCCAGTGGCCTGGGCTCTTTCCTAAAAGGGCCTGGCTTTCCACAGCAGTTTTTGGTGGTGATGCAAGATGACCTGCTTCAGAACCGGGGCTGCCCCGACCCGGCAACCCGGGCTCTTCTCCTCCACGGCACAGTTTCCGGGAAAACAGCCTTGCTCCACAAACAGTCCCACCAGGGACAGAGCGGGTCACGTGGCAGGAGTTGTGGACATCCCGGTGCTGCGCAGGGCTGGCCAAGGCCAAGGGCAGAGGGAACCTGCCCCAAACCACCACCGGCTCTTCCCTTTCCTCCAGTCCAGGTGCTGGAACACCTCCTCATTCGGAGAGCTCTGCACTTTGCTCTGTGGAGAAGGAGGGCACGATGGTGGGGGCTCGGGCACGGAGACCATTTGGACCCTGGGGCATCCCGCCACCTCCATCTATGGTTCCTGATTTTGGCTGAACTGAGCAGTTTGTGGGGGCTCAGTCCCCCGAGGAGGGATGGAACCTGAGCCCTTGGCAGTGACAGCGCAGAGTCCTAACCACTGGGCGGCCGGGAAGTCCCCCTCTGGGGCTTTAGACACATTGCTTCACCCCTTTCGCCTCAATCCTTTCTAGAAGCAGAGCAGACACTCGCTTAGGCTGCCAGAGAGGGCTTCAAGGAGAGAGTGCATCTAAATAGCAATAATTGCCATGCTGAGGGAGTGCACACAGGCAGGCCGGCCCTCGTCCTGCACATTTGCACGTTCTCCCATAATGCTCCCAACGTTATACCAGGAGCTGGGGCCCAGAGAGGTGGAGTAACCTGCCCAACGTCACACAGCTAGCAAAGTGCAGAGCTGGGCTCCCAGCCCAGAGGTGTCTGAATCCACAGCCTAATTCTTTTTTTAAAAAAATATAAATACAGTTGATTTACAATTGATCTGCAATCAACTAATCTGTATTAATTTTGATCGCCCTGCCCAGTACAAGGGCACAGGCCGGCCACCCAGCACTCCACACTGGGAGACAGCTGGGGAAGCCCCATCTAGCCCAGGGCTGCCCAGTCCCAGCTCCTCCCCCTGGGCCAATGGACGGTGGGCAGACATTGACCTTGGTGGGAGGGGGACCCTCTGACCTGGTGGAGGTGCCTAAAGGACTCTGAGGTAGTAAAGGAGGAGGTGAGAGAGGGGACAGCGTGGCCCTGGGGACCCTGCAGCCCCCTCTCCCCCTGGGGCAGAGAGGAGGGCTCTGTGAGGACTGCATCCCAGCCCCCGAGGGGGCCGCCCACGTGTCCAGGGGCCCCATGAAGCCCAGGAAGGAAGGGGCCAGGGTCAGCAGACCAGGGAGGAGGAGGGAGAGGCTGCGCGGGCACAGAGGTGGCAGGCCAGCGGCCCTTCCCGGCGCCCCAGCTGCAGGGTCTCTGGCCGATCCCACCTACCCCTGAGCTCCGCTCCTGCTGGGCACAGCCTCCCAGCATCTCCTGTGTCACAGAGGAGGGGACCCAGCCTCAGAGAGGACCGGGCCAGCTCGCCTGCTGCGGGAGACAGCAGCTGAGACCCGAACACCTTTGAGCAGGGGTGGCCCCAGGCTGGGTGGAGGGCCACAGAGGGAACAGGCCCAGGTGGAGTGAGGGGGACACCAGGTCCCTCCTGTCGCCCAGGCTGTCTTGGGTCAGCAGACTGGGTTTCCTGTCCTTGAAGCTGAGCATCCTGCCTTGGGCAGGCTGGCCCCCATACCCTCTCACCCCCAGCCTCATCAAGGAGCCACAGGCTCAGGGCCAGAGACGACCCTCCGTCCACAAAGGAGCCCCGGAAATGTGGGCAATGGTAAAGTCAAGCTGAGCCTAAGGGGGAAGAGCAGGGGGCCGCGCAGGGGGAAGGGGGTGACCGGGCAGAGGTGGGGCCTGGGACCCGTGCTCTGGGGGCACGCAGCGAGGAACAGACACTGGGCAAGCCCCCCCCCCCCCATCCCTGGGCGCTGACAGGGGCTGGCACATTCCAGGAACACATACACACGTGAACACACACACACACGCTTCCTTATCAGCCAGACAACCTGGTCCTCAAGTCCGGAAGCAGCTCGGAGAGCCAGCCCTCTCCCCCCCCCAGTGCTTGGCCCGGACAATAGAATGACCAGGCAAACACTTGGCTCTTCGAGAGGCCTCCTGGGACCTGGTGGTAGGCAGGGTCCTGAGCACAGCCCCCCAGCCCGGGACAGGATGGCCAATGGCCAGGGTCCTGGACCGGAGCCAGCCGGGGTCCCCCTTGGGGACCTGCCTCCCTGGCTGTACCCCTCATAGGAGCTGCCGTCTAGCCTCCTATTCACCCCAACTCAGCCTTGGGAAGCTCACCCCAGCCCCTCACGCTCTGCTGGGCTCACAGGAACACAGCCAGGGCACACAGAGCCACCTGGGCATGGAGGGTCCTGCCAGGAAAACCCTGCCTTTCTGGCTCTGGGCCGGGTCTCTGCCTACATCCTTCCCGCTGCCACTCAGGGGTTGCTTAGCCCCTGCTTCCCCCGCTGCCCCCAGGGGTGCTCCCCACTCACGGGCCCCGCCCACCTCAGGATTCACTGACAGAGCCCCCTACCCCTGCACCCAGGCAGGGTCTTTTCTGCTGCTTCGTGCCAGCCCCATGGGAACATGGGGTCACGGGGTCCCCAAACCTGGCTTTATGGCAGGCCCTTGCTTCACTCCTCTTGGCCTGGGAGGCACAGACAGCACCCCCATTTCGCAGCTGGAAAAAACAGGTGCAGAGAGGTGACGAAACTTGCCTACAGCCTCTGACTGGAAAGCAAGTGGGAGAACAAGGCCTACGCCTGGCTCAGAAACCAGCCCGGACCCTCTGCCTGCAGCCCAGGGGCTCAGGCAGGGCCAGGGCCATCGGTCAGGGCCGGGGCCGGGGCTGCAGGAGGGGTCTCCTTGAGCGGCCTGGGACGCAAAGCTGTCGGGGGTGGCAGGGGCTCCCTGTGGAGAAGCTGGCCAGGACCAAACCAGGGCAAGGTTTCCTGTAGCACGGCCCCTACGCGACCTCTGCCGGCCACTGGGCTGACTCGTGGGGTCAGGCTGGCTTGTCAGTCCCCTGCCGCTTCCGAGGGAAAGTCACCCCTTGGATACCTGCCCGCCCCCCCGCTGGCTGTAGGACCTCAGGCAACCCGTGCTGGGGCCTGGTGTGAAGCAGCGCAGACTCGCATCCTGTGCTGGCCTCAGTTTCCCCACTGACACTAGGGCTGCCTGCCAGCGTCAGCACTCACACGCCCCGTCCCCATCCCACCCCTGTTCGCGGGGGCTGGAACCCCAACCTCTCCTCTTCCTCCTTCTGGCTCCGCCTCTGGCCAGGCTGTGCCTGGCACTTGCTCCTGACCCCCCAGGATCCCAGCAGGGGGGAGGGTGGGGGAGAGGCAGCTGGTGCAGCCTCCCTCAGCGCCTGCCTGTCAATCTCCCATCTCAGCGCCCCGCTTTCCTGGAAAGCCCCAGGTTGCCAATGCAAACGGGGTTTCCTAGCAGCGTTGCTTGCAGGCTGGAGCCAAATTTCAGTGCCACGTGTTCAAGAGAGAAAGATGAAGAGGGAGGTTTGCAGGGGTCAGGCCGGTGTAAGCTCCTTGCAGCCTCACGACCAGGACCTGTAGGGTCCACCCCTCCACACACTCACTCCAGGCTGACACTTGCCCTGCGGCAGCACACAGCTTTCGCTGCTGGGAAGTCCCTCGCACATCTAACCCAAATACCTCAAGCTGTAGAACAAGTTTTGGCCTTTCCTTATCTGCCAGAGTGCAGGCTTGCTTAGAACAGGACAGAGCAGTGCTCACCCCTGCGAGGCGAGGCTGACTTGGCACGTGAGGCCAGGGGCCTCGGGAAACCAGGGTCGAAGTTTGTTTTGCTCTGTAACCACGGCGGTGGGCTTTCCCAGTTCAGACTTACCTCAGTCTCCCTGTTGGTACAGTGGGCAGGAAAAGGCAGTCAGCACGGAACCTCTGCCAGCCCCTGGGTGCGTGGGGACACAGACCTTCTGTCTGTAGTCAACTTGGCCCCGCCTCTCCTTAGAGATATACCATTTTAATTCATGTTTATTTTAAAAATAAATACTCTGTTCTTCATTTTCACATTGGGGTGGTGTGGGACAGTTAGGCAGGGAGGCCTTCCTGGGTGGGCACTACCAAAGGAAACTTCTGCACCAAACCCTCCTCCAAATGCCTGGAATGCCTCTCAGGCTTGCTGGCATGCCTGGCATGACCTCCCCTGGCCATCAGAAGGAGGAGGATGGACGGTTCCCCACGGGAGGCTTCAGGCCTGGGGCTGCCTCCCAGGTCCCCCGGCTTGGGGCTCGGTCCCCAGGGGAAGGTGGCCGCCCCTCCGTCCACCAAGGTCAGTCCCCTCTCAGGCCAGCAGCACTAGATGCAGGTGATCAGCGAGTCCACGGAGGTGGACAACTTGATCTCCTCGAAGAGCACGCGGCCCCTGGCGGCCCCGGAGCCACCCGCCTCGGCCTCAGCCCTCAGCAGGGCCTGGGCGTGGCGCAGAAAGTGCTGGTTCCGACGGCGGCCCAGTCGGCGCAGTGCCAGGATGGCCAGCACGTGGTCCCGCCTGCAGAGACACGTGGGCCCCCGCTGCAGACTTGACAGCTCCAGTGACACCCCGGACCCCGCGGCGAGGGGGACCCCGGGGTTCGGACTGGAAGCGCTAGGACACCCAGCATTCCTGGGCGGTGCCTGGGTCTTGAAGGGTGCAAAGCCCGTTGGAGACGGGAAGAGGCAAGCCTGATGGGAACGGCCTCTGAGGCCCAGGCAGAGGTTCGGGAAACCTAGTGCACGGAGGGAGGCAGCACGGGGCCGCGATGCCGCGATGCCGGAGCGGGGGCAGGCAGGGGAGTCAGAGCCTCTTCCGCTGAGAACCGTGCTGGGGAGCCCGGCCCAGCGGCAAGCAGAGAGGCACGTAGGGTGGGAGGCTTGGCCCAGTGTGCCGCCCTCCCGCCCCGAGCACCCCAAAGAGCTGGAAGCACTGTCTCCCGCAGCGAGGGAGGGCGGGCCAGCCTGCGCAGGAAAACCCCGAGGGGCCAAAAGGGGAATCTTCCGCCTATGCGCAGTTACTCTGAATCAACGCCAAACAGAGGCTGGGATCAGAGGATTCTCCGGTGGGGCGGGGCGGGGCAGGGACCGGGAAGGGGCTCGGCCCGGGCTTTCTGTAGCCTCCAATCCTGGAATCTCCAAGGCCATGGAGAGATTCAGCTGGGATTTCCACGTGCGTGATGACTCAGCACCCCCCAAACACACACCCTAGGATCAAAGCCTTCTTCCTGCTGGCAGGTCTAGGGGCTTCCAGAAAGGGCTTTCTCCCGGAGCCGGGGACCTGGGCCTCCCCCTAAAACTCGCTGGAGGAAGGGCTCCGGCTCCCTTCAGACTCCAGGGACCACAAGACTGAATGAGGACGGTGAGATTAGAACACCGGGGAAGAGCAGCGACGATCCCACCAGGGCCCCCACAGCCTGAGGGTCCGGGCCCGCAGGTCGCGCCGCCGGCACCTGCGCACGGAGGCCGGTGCTAGTCCGAGCCCCCCCGGAGGCCCCCTCCCCGTCTCCCCTCCCCAGAACCAGCTCCGGGGTACGAACCTGATGTCCGGGTAGCTTCTGATGAGCGTCTCCAGGTGCCGCCCGATGTCGTCTTTGTAAGTCTCGCCCAGTATGTCAGCCACGCATGGGATAGCTTGGCCCAACCACGTGGCCTCGGAGCCCTGCGGAGACGCGGGCGCGGTGGGCCACCCCCGCCCCCCGCCTGCAGCCCCTCGGTTAGGGCCCGCGTTAGCCCTCCTGCAGCCACCACCGCGGCCCCACCGGACCGCCTCCCGCCCCGCGGAAGGGGACGCGGCCCAGCTCAGGGTTCCTCTTCCCTCCCCATGACCCGGCGCAGAAGAGGCTTTCCGTGTCTGCTCAGGTGAGTGAGCCCAAGCCCCGCGGGGAAGGCCTGCCTGGCATCAGACGGGGAGTCGGGGACCAGCGGCCCAGATGAGGTGTGTCTGTGTGGGCAGGACATGCCTGAGCTCGCTCTGCTGAGGGTGGGGTGGAAGAGAGGTCTGACACAGTCCCCGCCCATCAGACGGGGCTGCGACCCTCATCCCTCCCCTACATCCCCCACAAAGTACATGCAAATCAACGCAAATATATGCATCGTGTCCTCCCCACCTGGCCCGGCACTGCACGCGGAGAGCGCAGCGAATCATTCGCCAAAGCCCGCCCACCTGGGGTCTCTTACAGGGGGCGAGCTGAAATCAGACTGAGGGGGGCGCTTTTGGAGGGTCCGCGGTCTGGAGAACCCCCAAGAAGGCCAGCGCCCGGGGGCAGTCAGGCGATGCTCCTACCAAGCCCTGGAAGGTGCTGCCAATGGCCTGCGCCTCGAGGCCCATCTTCTGGGAGCCGCTCAGGCGGTCCACACCCCGGAGCCGCTCGCGGGGTCGCAGCGCCTGTGCCAGGTACTCGCGGACAACGTAGCAGTGCACCTGCTGCAGAGTCTCCTGGGGGTGGGGGTCAGGGTCACCGGGAGGAGCCCTGAGCACGCCCCCACCAGCGCCCGCCCCCGCCCCCGGATACCTGGGCCAGGGGTGGGGCCATGTGCTCCAGGAGGCCCGAGAAGGCCACCACCTTGTCCATGAGGGGCTGCAGCAGGTCCTGGGTCAGCCAGGCCTTGGTGCACAGGACCCTAAACAGCGGCTATGGGCAGAGCGGCGGGCAGTCTGCCGACGGCTGACCCCCAGCACCCACTAGACCCTCCCCTGGGCACCCAGGGCCTGGCTCTGGACAGGGACTATTCAGGCCAAAGAGCAAGCTGGCATCAGGAAGAAAGTCTGGGGAGCGGATCCCCTTCTCTACGGTATCTTGGGGACAGCCCCTCTTCTGGCTCTAGACCTTTCCCTGAGACTGCCTCCTCCAGGCTGGCAGGCCCCGTGGGCACGGTTGGAGTTTGAGCCTCTAGCCAGGCCTTTCCTCAGGAGTCCTGGGGGCACCTTGAGGGGCTGGATGAGGCGCCATTCCCTGGACGCACCCGCTCTGAGGAGAGGGTCCTCAGAGAGTCTCAGAGTTTGTCTCTGAGAGGAGAGTGAAAGCGTTAGTCGCTTAGTCGTGTCCGACTCTTTGTGACCGCATGGACCCTACCTCCGTCCATGGGATTCTCCAGGCAAGTATACTAGAGTGGGTTGCCATTTCCTTCTCCAGGGGATCTTCCTCACCCAGGGATCGAACCTGGGTGTCCTGCAGTTATAGGCGGATTCTTTACCATCTGAGCCACCAGAGAAGCTCAAGGAGAGTGAAGGAAGAAGGGAATTGTTTCCCAACTGTTCTTGCTCAGCTGGGAACCTGTCTGGGTTCCCTGCCTGCCCCCGAAACACCACCCCCAACACACCCATAAGGTAAATGAGTGCTGTGACCTGGGCCCCCCGGCTCCAGGACACATGCGCACCTACTGGGCAGGGAAAGTGGGGAGAGAAGGGCCCGCCCCCTCACCTGCACAGCGCCCTGCAAGCCCTGGAGCAGCCGCTTCTGAAAGGTGCGGGCGGCAGCCCCCAGGGCCTTCTCCAGCTCTCCAAAGCTTTCTGGGAACTTGGCCAGAAGATGAGTCCTGGGGAGGCGGAGGGGCCAAGAGGGGGGAAAGTGGGCAAGGGGTCACGGCCTGGCATTCACCCGTGAAGGCTGGGTGCCACGCCAGGTCCTGTCACTCGGACTATAGTGTGAAGGGCAGCCCCCTGGGGCGGCACAGTGAGAAGCCCTGGGAGTGGTCACGTGAGGGGGCAGCAGTGCGCCCGGGAGCCCAGCACAGAGGGGTGGGCCAGGGGAGTGTCAGGTCCCACCGCAGGCAGGGCCCCTGTGGCAGGGCTGAGCCAGACCTCACCCCTCCTGGCGACAGAAGAGTGCAGCACAGCGCCTCCTGGCACAGAGGCCCTCCTCAGACGCTCGGGATAGTCGCTCAGTGGAGTCCGACTCTGTGACCCCATGGATTGTAGCCCGCCAGGCTCCTCTGTCCATGGGATACTCCATGCCAGAATACTGGAGTGGGTTGCCATTCCCTTCTCCAGAGGATCTTCCCGACCCGGGGATTGAACCCAGATCTCCTACATTGCAGGTGGATTCTTTATCCTCTGAGCTCCCAGGGAAGCCCTTTGAGCCTCATAACTGCCTCTCCAAATATCACAATGTCCCCATTTCATCACTGAGGAGACAGAGCTAGGCTCTCCCAGTTTGCAGCCCAGGGCCACAGATGGAGAAGTCTCTCAGTCGAGTCCAACTCTTTGTGACCCCATGGACTGCAGCTCGCCAGGCTCCTCCATCCATGGGATTTTCCTGGCAAGAGTACTGGAGTGGGTTGCCATTTCCTTCTCCAGAAAGGCAGGGACACAGAAAGGCAGGCTAAATTTCTACCAGAGCTTGACCAGAGATGGCCTACACCAGAGTCCCCTGTGCCCAGGACCAGCCTGGCACAGTCTAGGGACAAAATAGTGTTAGAGAGCCAGCGCCTTATCACGGTTGTGCTTTGGGTTCCCAGATCCAATATGTACTGCCTGCGTGACTGTGGACCAGCGGCGATGCCTTTCTGAGCCCCCATACTGCATTCCCGTCTGTCCGTGGGGACATCACACCATCAGCAGTAGCTGATGCATCTTCAGTTGGGGGACACCACAGCTTGTCCTGGGGCTGAAGGCTCTGGCAGCCCACAGGGGAGGGCCACTGCCTGGTGGGGGCAGAGGAACCCAGGGCCCAGCACCAGCAAGGCCTTGGGGCTCGGGGCACGGGGGGGAGTGTCAGGGAGGGCTTCCAAGAAGAGAGACAGTCCCTAAAAGTAAGACGGCTGAGCAGGATGAAGGGCGGAGAGAATGGAGTCCTGGGTGGCAGGGATGAGCTGGGCAAGGGTGGCTGGACCCTCGGCCTCTGCTCAGCCCTGAAGCTCCCCGCGTCCCTGCCAGGGCCTCAGCTCTGCGGCGCCAAGGGAGGACCTCACGGGGGGGACAGGGGCGGGGACGAGCACGGAGAGGGGGTCCCCTCCGGAAGGCCTCTGGGGATGGCCGCTTTGGGGCAGCAGGGCCGGCGTCTGCGTCGCGGTTCCCAGCGCTCGCGCGCCCCCTGCCGGTTGCGCCTGGCACCGCGGGACAAACCCACCTGAGCTCTTCGCAGGCATTGATGCTGGCGCACAGGTTAGGCTCGCTCACCGCCCCCGATTCCAGAAAAGCCTTTTCGAACCTGGGGGGCGGGGTACGCAGGGGCCTTGGAGACTCTCCCTGGCTGCTAAGTCCCGGAGTCCGCCCTCCAGGCTTCTCCCTCCCAGTTGTCCGGAATCTCGGATTCCGAGGTAACGGGATAGGTGCGTCCTCCCCAGGGACAACCAGCGTCCACACCCTGGCCACCCCGCCCACCACATCCCGGCCCAGGATTCGCCCGCACCTGTGCAGGAAGAGCCCCAGCGCCCGCGCGCAGATCCCCAACGTGGTGGCCTCCAGCTCTGCGGAGATGGCGCCGGCGGCCTTCACGTGCTCCGCCACAAGCTGCGAGCGAGCGCGTCTGAGCACTGGATCGCGATGGCCCCAGCGCCCACCTCGTGGCGCAGGGACGTCTCCATCCTCCCCGCTCTGCCTCCCAGTCTCGGCTCCGACTTCCAGGGGCCCCGATTTCCAGTGGGTCAGCCCTCCCAGCTCCACACACCCACGGGGTTCCCCCCGCTAAGCTGGGAGATGCGGCCTCGCGCTCCCAGCCTGGCCATGAGACCCGAGGACCTCTGACCGCGCCCCCACGTGGGGCCTCAGGGTCCCGTTCGATGGGGAGAGGCGCTTGTGACTGTGTCTTTTAAGAGTCTCCACCGCCCGAGGCCCAAACACACGTCCTTCCCTCCCGCGCACCATGCAGACGTCGAAGGACAGCGGCGTGTGGTAGAGGCCCTGCAGCTCGTCGGGGGCCTCCGCAGCCGCCCAGCGACTCTGCTCCAGCTGCAGGATGCCATCGAAGCAGCTCGCGATCTTGGTCTGTGCGGGCCAGGGAAGGGGCTGCAGTGAGACCCTCCCAGGATGTGGGCACGGGGGGGAGTGTCAGGGAGGGCTTCCAAGAAGAGAGACAGTCCCTAAAAGTAAGACGGCTGAGCAGGATGAAGGGCGGAGAGAATGGAGCCCTGGGTGGCAGGGATGAGCTGGGCAAGGGTGGCTGGACCCTCGGCCTCTGCTCAGCCCTGAAGCTCCCCGCGTCCCTGCCAGGGCCTCAGCTCTGCGGCGCCAAGGGAGGACCTCACGGGGGGGACAGGGGCGGGGACGAGCACGGAGAGGGGGTCCCCTCCGGAAGGCCTCTGGGGATGGCCGCTTTGGGGCAGCAGGGCCGGCGTCTGCGTCGCGGTTCCCAGCGCTCGCGCGCCCCCTGCCGGTTGCGCCTGGCACCGCGGGACAAACCCACCTGAGCTCTTCGCAGGCATTGATGCTGGCGCACAGGTTAGGCTCGCTCACCGCCCCCGATTCCAGAAAAGCCTTTTCGAACCTGGGGGGCGGGGTACGCAGGGGCCTTGGAGACTCTCCCTGGCTGCTAAGTCCCGGAGTCCGCCCTCCAGGCTTCTCCCTCCCAGTTGTCCGGAATCTCGGATTCCGAGGTAACGGGATAGGTGCGTCCTCCCCAGGGACAACCAGCGTCCACACCCTGGCCACCCCGCCCACCACATCCCGGCCCAGGATTCGCCCGCACCTGTGCAGGAAGAGCCCCAGCGCCCGCGCGCAGATCCCCAACGTGGTGGCCTCCAGCTCTGCGGAGATGGCGCCGGCGGCCTTCACGTGCTCCGCCACAAGCTGCGAGCGAGCGCGTCTGAGCACTGGATCGCGATGGCCCCAGCGCCCACCTCGTGGCGCAGGGACGTCTCCATCCTCCCCGCTCTGCCTCCCAGTCTCGGCTCCGACTTCCAGGGGCCCCGATTTCCAGTGGGTCAGCCCTCCCAGCTCCACACACCCACGGGGTTCCCCCCGCTAAGCTGGGAGATGCGGCCTCGCGCTCCCAGCCTGGCCATGAGACCCGAGGACCTCTGACCGCGCCCCCACGTGGGGCCTCAGGGTCCCGTTCGATGGGGAGAGGCGCTTGTGACTGTGTCTTTTAAGAGTCTCCACCGCCCGAGGCCCAAACACACGTCCTTCCCTCCCGCGCACCATGCAGACGTCGAAGGACAGCGGCGTGTGGTAGAGGCCCTGCAGCTCGTCGGGGGCCTCCGCAGCCGCCCAGCGACTCTGCTCCAGCTGCAGGATGCCATCGAAGCAGCTCGCGATCTTGGTCTGTGCGGGCCAGGGAAGGGGCTGCAGTGAGACCCTCCCAGGATGGAGACTCCCCTACCTCCAAGCCCTAGGGATTGCCCTTGAAGACAAGGGCACCCCTGCCGGGACACAGGCCCACCCCCGAGGCCGCGGGGCACAGAGAGGCTCGGACCCTGGTCACTGCGCCTCCCTACCCCGCTGGCATTGACCACCCTCTACCTGGGCCCCGCCCCCTCCGGCCCGCCCCGCCCTGGTCTCACCTCCAGGAAGCTAGTGTAGTCGTTTTCCAGGCGGGCCCAGACGTCCGGTGCCAGGAGCGGGGGCAGAGGCTCCGAGGGCAGAGCCTGGTCCTGGGAGCCCAGGAAATCAGGACTGGAAGGCAGGGCGGGGCCTGAAGGTCTGGGCGGGACTCTGATGCGGCCGCGGCTGCCCCCACTGCCCTCTGCCTTGGCTCAAAGCCTAACGCCATCGCTGTGAGGCCCGGAATCTGGGCTTCCGTTCACACGCCCCTCATCCCGCCCTCCAGGATTCCGTGCCAAATGCCCCTCAGCCCGGCTTCCCACCTCAGGATTTCCTGGCTAAGCAGTCGGCGGAGCGTACAACGAAATCATAAAGATGGCAGTCCGGATGGACCTCGACCAGCTTGCTTCGGGAGTGACCTCCACCCTCTCGCTCGGGGTTCACCCAAACTGAGCTCTAAACGCCCCCAGGACCTTGCAATTCAGGGTCCAGCTAGGATCCAGCCCACACCGGGGCGGGCGCCTGTCTGCAGCCACACAGAATATTAAGGAGCCCAGCACTTTGGCGCCCCCTCCAACTGCCCGCCTGCCTGGGGAGCTGGGGAGCGCTCAGGGGGACGGGGGACCCACCCCATCACGTTCTGCAGAGCCCTGAACCGAGGTGTCCATCCAAAGCAAGAGTGGGGGTGAAAGCCAGCCCTCAAGGAGCGCAGTGAGCCCGTGGTTGTGTCCAGCCTGGAGGGGGCGCCCTTGGCCAGTTCACTCAGAGGCCTCGCGTGGACTAGGCGGGACTCACTGGGCTCACCGCCTCGGAAGCAACCCCGCCCGTAGCGCTTTCCAGCTTCGGGAACCGAGAGGGAGAGCACCAGGGTCTGGGATGGGGAGGAGAGAATGCCAAAGGGCTCCCGGATATCGGATCTTGGGTGCCTAACAGCCAGCACTCTCCCGAGGAGGAAAAGGAGGAGAAAGGTGCCCCGTGCCGTTCAGAGCAGGTTCCCGAAGGCCTCGCGGGCGGGCAGTGCCAGGCCCTCCTTGCCCTCGCCCCACCCCGCGGCCGCCGGCACTGGACTCACCTGCTGTAGACGTTGGCGGCCCAGTCCAGCAGCACGTAGAGCTGCTCGCAGCCGCGGGCGTCGTGCGCGAGCTCCTGGAGCCGCCCGGCCACCGCGCCGTGGAAGGCACGCAGGTAGGCCTCCCACGCCGGCAAGCCGGCGGCCGCGTAAGCGGGGTGCACCTCCCGCTGAACCTTCTGCAGGTCGCGGCGAACCAAACTGCCGAGCTCGGCCAGGAGCCGCGCCAAGTCGGGGGCAGCGTCGGCCGTCCCCGGGGCCTCCCTCGCGCCCGCCTGCCGCACGCGCTCCTCCGCGCTCCGCCGCACGGCGTCCTCCCAGTACTGGCGCCAGCGGCGCGGAGTGCGCAGAAAATCGCCGTCTGCGGGGGGCTCCGGGTGGGCCTCCTCTTCCGCGCGCACCACTCGGGCCAGCTCCGCGAGCGCGGCCGCGTCCACGCCATCCGGGCCCAGCGTCTCGCGCACGATGGCGCCGATCTCCGCGGCCAGCCCGTCGTAGTGCAGGCACACGTCCATGGCGCGCCGCGCGAAGCCCGTGGGGTCCTGCTGGAAGGTGCACGAGGCTTTCTCGGCCACTAGCCCCGTCTCCAGGTGCCGCAGCCGCTCGAAGGCAGCCAGGAGTTGCCGCTCGGAGATGAGGTCGGCCACGGACGTGCCTTTTGCAAGGTCGGGCGAGAAGAGGGCCAGTGAAGGGGGCGCTCCAGGTAGGCCTGTCGGCCCGACCCTAGACACCCCGGGCTGGGCTGCCTGGCCCCAGAGCGCTACGGAAGGCCTGCTCCAGGAGCAAGGAACCCGACTGCCCTATGTCCTTCGGAATTGCCTTTGAAGAGGCAGATCCCAGGTCCCAAGCCTGGTTCAGATCATGCCTGGGATGGGTCGTGCCTCCCTTTGCCTTCAGCTCCTACATCCGCCGCTGCTCCCTGCATGGAGCTGGACCTGGTGGCCTCCAGCGCAGTCCTGACTCAGGTCCAGTGGGGCCAGAGCTCAGGCTGGGCATGCCCTTGGATGCCCAGGCTCCTGCCCACGGTGTCCAGCTTCAGCCTTTCTTGTTCCCTGCTGTTCTGCGCTCTGGACCAGCCTCCACCCCCAGGAGCCCTCCATCTTCGCCTGCACACCCTCTTCAGGGCTCATCTCCTGGGTGGTCCCTTAATCTCGCCTCCAGGCCGTCTTGGCTTCCAGGCACCCTCCGTGATCCTGTGATCTGACTGGGCCAGTGCCTTGTCCACCAGTTCGGTTTGGCCAGGAGCCAGGCTGTGGAAGCCCGTGGAGTTCTGGGGCTCTGCAGATCTGGGTTCAAATCTCATTTTTCCACTCCCAGCTGTGAGACGTGAGGCAAGTCACTTAACCTCTCTGAGCCTCACTTTTCTGGGCTGCCCTTGTTGAAACGCTGGAAGAATTTTACCGTGCAGTTGTGCCGGAGCAGGGGTTTGGGGTGGCTGGGGAGGGTAACCCATCCAGAAGCCTGCCCCCCCCCC